>VZTJ01000306.1:3486453-3513580 GCA_013397795.1 Orthonyx spaldingii | reverse complement strand
AAAAAAAAAAAAAAAAAAGAGAAAGGGAACTTCTGGGACACAGTGACATAGCTCTAGTGATGCATAGCCCTTCATTGTGTCTGTCCAGCCTCTTCTTCCATGACAACAACAGAGTTAATTAGTCCAGGCTGCTCTGGAGCTGGACAAACCACACAAAAGAACACAATTACCTTCCTGCCTTTGCCTCCTATGTGATCTTTCCACGGAAAGAACATCCCGACACAAATTACTGCCTATTCACAGATACTTGTTCAATATCTTTAATGTCCTAAAGGTTGCTTTAACTATAAATGACCCAAATCCTAAGAAACCAGAACTTCCAGTACCCAAAGGGAGTCTACAGAAAGCTGGAAAGAAACTTTTTACAAAGGCATGTAGTGACAGAACAAGGGGGAACGGCTTCAAACTGGCAGAGGGCAGCGTTAGATTAGATGTGAGGAAGAAATTCCTTACTGTGAGGGTGGTGAGGCCCTGCTGAGGGTTGCCCAGAGAACCTGTGGATGTCCCATCCCTGGAAGTGTTCAAGGCCGGGCTGGAAGGGGCTTGGAGTAACCTGGGATAGTGGAAGGTGTCCCTGCCCATGGCAGGGGGTTTTGAATGATATGATCTTTAAGATTCCTTCCAACCCAAACCATTCTATGATTCTATAAAATTTACAGAGGCATTAGGTGGGCTGCTAGTGATAGGGAACTGACACCCACATAAAAGTTTATCCAGAAGAAAAGGATGTAGCTGCTTTTTCTGGCATGGAATCATGCCTAGAGGCACTGCATCTGAATGGAAACCACCCAAAAGCTTCATCAGCTGTGCCCTCAAGGTGTTCATTGCTTGGCTGCTGTGTGCTTCAGCCCTGGTGCCTCTCTGCTGCAGGAAAAGACATTCCTGATCTGACATTAGGCCAGGTGAAATTCCGTGAAGTTCCCCCCCAGCTACTCTGGGACCAGGCCACAGTACAAGACATTCCTTTATAGGACTCTGCTTCTTTCTGCAGTCTTGTCAAGTTCCTCATGTGCTGAAGAAATCTGATACAGCTTTATGGTTGCATTATTAGCAATAACTAGGGCTCATTGGTATGCTTTTGTGAATGTAAAGGGGAAACTGCATTGCAGGGAGATTTCTCCTGCCTTTGCACACACCAAAAGGAAAAAGGTATCTGTTTTCTGTGCTTGTTATCTAGAAATAACCTTGGCTGTTGGTAGCAGAGACCTATTATATCTCATGTCTAGTCTGTCAGAGAACTTGACTATTTTTATTTCATTTCTTGCCAGATTCACTGACAAAAGGAACAATCCCTGGGGCAGAACAATCAGTGTTTTAAAATCTTCACCCTGCCCGTCTCTCTATTTTTTCTTTTTGTTAATTACATTCAATGGACCGTAGAGCAGAGCTCGGTGTCCTGACACAGCCTCGGAGCCCGCGGTGACACAGGCCACAAACTCGGTCACCTCTCTGTGAGAGACAGGACTCCCCACAGCAAATGCCATCATTTGGTATCAAATCTCTTTTCAAGGGCAGGTCTGTGAAATTTAACACATTTTTAGGCTGAGGAAGAGGTTGAGAAGGGCAATGCCCAGAGTCACACAGGACATCAGAGAGAGGCTCGTGCAGAAAAACAACTTCAGCTCCCCAGCCTGCCTCCACTGCCCATCGGGCTGTGCTTCCCACTCTGCTCCTCTGCAGGCACTCCTGAGCCCGCTTCCCCAGCCACGAGAGACCCAGCAAGCACCACCACAACCCCACACAGCTCCTCTCCGGCTCCCTGCCCTCCAGAGACCCCAGAGCCGTTCTGGCTCCTGGCTCTGCCTTGCAGAACCCTGAGGTCGGGGCTGTCTGTACTTTTCTCCTTCTCCTGGTTCTCAGCCCTCGCCCTCAGCCGCTCGATCTCCCCACATCCACACCTGGCACTTCCTCCTCTGCCTTTCCATTATTCCGCCACATTTTTTCACCTTCACATTTCTCTTCTCATCTACAACTCACACAGTTTGCTTTCCACTGTTCCCTTCATCTGCATTTCTTCTCTCACTCACAACTCTACACCAACCTGCACTGCCCACTCCTGAAGTTTGCTCTTCCTTCATCCACTGCATCTTCTATTTCCACTTGCAAGCTTTTAGTCATAGAATCGTAAAATGGTTTGCGTTGGAAGGGATCTTAAAGCTCATCTCATTCCACACCCTGCCATGGGCAGGGACTCATTTCACTATCAAAGGAGGCACTGGCTGGGCTGATGTGTGCAATCATAACAGTCCTGCTGTTGCCCCCTAAGGAGTCCTGGAGAGATGCAATGTTGATGTGCTTAATGTGGATGTGACAGGGTTTTATTGTTCAGGGGCAGCCACTGTGGCTGGGTATCCTGCAGTTCATTGAGATTCTGGTGGAGAATCCCAATTAGGAGTGAAGGAAGTGCTGGTAAAAGACCATTCATTAGGCCCTCTCTCCATCAACAGTAAAATCAATAAGTAATTAACTTGCTACAAAAGAAGAATTTTCGCAAGAAAATCGCAAGTTACACAAATGCACTGGCAGCATTTCAATTCCACTCACAAAAGGAGCCTGCCTTTCCCTCCATCTCTCCTCCTTCCCACTATCTTCTAGAAAACACATCTGTCATGCAGCAGCAGTGAGAGCACCAAGGCTTGAGGCAAGGTTCATAAATGAGGTTGTAAAGTATCCATAAAATAACCGGCGTGGCAAAGAGCGTGTCTGCAACCTTTCTGATTTCCTAAGGAAGAGACAGCTTATGACAGCACACAGTCACTCTCAGTCCTCCTTGCTCCTGCCCCAACAAATTTATTGTCCAATTTCAGCTGAATCTTATAGAAGGGATGAAACATTCAAAGGCATTAAGTTAATTTAAAAACTCACTGGTCACCTGTAAGATTAGAGATGTACGACCCACATCTATAGAATTTCTTTAACCCTACAGAAGCTCCTTCGTTAATCCTCTGAGAGGCAGAATGAACAGGTCTAGCCTGTTCCTGTTAAAGACACAGAGAGCAGCAGCAAAGCCCAAATGCCACACGAGCAAGTTTCCCCAACAATTGATGCCTGACTTCCTATTGATTTTGGCCTTCCCCCTAATTTCCTACAGTTACTCCAGTGTCTCACCCCACACTGGCACTGCCTGAGGAGAGACACAGTGTGTGCCATCCAAAATGGGTGACAAGAGGACTGGCAGATGGGCAGGCAGGTTAACTGCTCACCGAGGTGTTCAGAGCTGCAGCTGTAATCTGTAAATGCTTTCCACAGCTACATCTCTTCTCCTGAGATCAGCCTCCAGCATTGCACAGATGCCCTTATCACCTCCTCCTACCTAATTGGAAGATTTGTCTCCGCTGAATTCTACCTCAATTAAGTGACTTTTCAAACACGGCAGCCTCGCCGTTACTTTAGCATTTAAGTGAGGTCCACGCTTCCTGATGAGAATGGTATTATAATGCTTCACTCTTGTCCTCACAGTAAGCACCTAATTGGCTCTATATTTCTGGTTTTCACAGCTGTATTTTATTCATCTGGAGCAGAACAGATACAGGGACTACTTTACCTGTTGGACTGTATGCAAAAATGGTTGCATAGTAGCCAGAAATGACTCCTTCTATCAGGCTTCGTGTTGTGGACACATATACGTCCTCCTAATTCAGTCCAAAAATGCACAGATTTTTGGTCAGGCACAACAGCTGTCCAAATGATCTATACCTAATTACATTCCTTGCAATTTTCTCACTATGTTTTAGAAATTTCCTGGGCTTTGGAAGGATTCGCAAGCTGTTTGAATTTTGATACATCATCAGAATGAGCGGAAAAGCACAGAGGTTTATTGAATTTTCTACAGGCAGGCAAGATGCAGGAGCCTACTGAAAGAAATATCCTTCAATATCATTATTTTCTTGGACTCTGGACATGAAATGCTTTGGTTATTTGTGTCAGCTGAAGAAGGGAGTAAATTCACTCCATGGCCTTATCCTTTATTGAAAAGTGCCACTGGGTCTCCAAAAATATCTCAGGTGGCATTGAAGGGTGCTGAAGTTTGGTGTGAAAGAGAACACAGGTGACTGAACTGCTGTGAGAAGCAAGGCTGCACTCACATCCTGCTGATCACAAAATGCAGGCTCTGATTAAATCCTCCCAGTGCACCTTCCCCTGTCTGCAAAACCCGGCTCAGTGGGGGCACCAGAGCTCCCTTCGAGAGCCTGCAAAACCCCAGAGCACAGGGAAGAGCTGTGTGAGCAACAGAGCCAACAATGTGTCAGTGACCTCAGCCACCAGTGACCTCGGGACACAAAGCTCTTCACCCCTGCTCAGACTGCTGCACCTGGGGAGGGTCACTGGGGGAGGGAGAGGCAGAACCAACACCACACGTCTCCCCCAGTTCTCTGGCAACAGGAAAACCCTCACAACCCTCTTACCTTCAGCACTGTCACCTTTTATCTGGGTGACAAGTGTCCTCTGGGCTGTGCTGTTCTGTTCACCTGCCAAAAACATTTATCTAAGCAGGGAAAACAATTCTAATGTTCAGCCTTTAAAAAAAAGAATAAATAAAAGGGAGGCTGTTACCTGGGTTGTGTGTGATCAAAACCCACGTCAAATACAAATGTTTTTCCTCAGGATCTGTTAGCTCACGAGATGTCATCTGGCTCTTGGCTTGGATCCATCAGGACCACCCTCTGTTATGGGATAAAGTCAGAGGGAGAACCACTGGGTCTGGGTTTGGTTAACAGCCTGTCAGGATCCCTCACTGCACCATCCCTCGGCCAGGGGAATGCTGCACCACAGCTTTACCTGGAAAACACTCATACACACAGGGCTGAGGCTGACAGACCGAGTTTTGCAACTGATGTAGCAACTCCTGCAATCTGGAGAACTGCAAAATGCTTGGAAGGGCCGTTGAGCAGCGAAACGGTCGCTGGGGTTGGGTAAGAGAGGTGCCTGAAGGGACACAACAGACCCCAGGCAGGCAAAGAGGGAGGAACAGCACCTCTTACCTCAATTTCAGCTAAGATTCAGACACAGGAACTGTGAAAGAAAATAGTTAGGTTCCTCAGCAGCAAAATTGCCCAAAGCCTTTTGTGCAGAAGGACTGAGGGAAATATCTGCATTGCTCAAGGACAGAAACTTCATTCTGTGTCTGGCTTTTATTAAGGTAAAAAAAAACAAAGGTGAGAAAGGAGCTGCAGCAGGTTACAGAACTGGTTCTGTTTCTTTTCAGTCCACTAGGACTTATTTTAGTACATGATTATTACGGGGTATAGTTACTGTGGAGAATGGGTTTCTTTCTCCTCCACTGAGAGGGCTCACAAGGAGATGCTCAAGGGAAGGACAGAGAGCCCTGTGCCTCCTTCTCCAGAGCAACTTTAATGCTCTCTCAGGTAAACAGATCATTAGATAAGCAATCAGAGCATAGACCAGCACAATAACTCCATTGGTGCCCCAGGAGAGAGACAAGTGTCCAGGACAGGTGCCCATGGGGTTCAGGAAACTTCAGAACTTCGAGGTTTCTTTTTCTTTTGCTCTTCCTGCTAAATTCCAAGTCTCTAATGAGTACCTCTTTCGTCTGCAAGTGTTCAATTACCAGAATTACTTTGTTGTTGTTTCTTTCATTTTCACTGGTCCAGCTCAGGTAGTAAAACCTGAAGCAGCACAAGAACAAACTTGAAGGGAAGCTCTGGTTTGTCCTTGGTGGCAGCATTTGCCTGCCTGAGACAGACAGACTGACAGTAATTGTGAGCACAGGCGAGTGTGACAGGCAGGAGCAGAGCCTGCAGAATGAGGTCAGCCTGTTTCCTTGAGACGTTTATCCTGTAACACTTTCAGGCCCCTTTTACAGAGCTCACATAACAGCTAAATTTTGCTCACACAATGGATCCATGAGTCCAAGAGTTCTCCTTTTCCAATCTGGGGCTAATGCCTTGTCTAACCAGCAGATAAAAGCACAAATCTTCTGCTGTTTCACGGAAGCATTAAAATATAACAAGCCACTAGCAGAGTCAATTTTGAGTTAGGATTAATAAGCAGACAGAAGCAGTTCTAAATGAGTTCAGCTGGGAGCAAAAATAGCAGGGAACATGAATGCAAATCAAAATGCACCAAGAAATTTAAGTACTTCGACTGCCCAGTCAATTAATTTGCTTTCATAATTACAGTTATTTGCATTATTAAGAGAAAAGCATTCTCACAGACAGAAGTTACTCAGACTAATGTAATGCACATTTCCTTCCCAGATTTCCATTAGAGAAAATAGATCTTGGGGAAGATGATGCAAGTCTGAATAAGCTGTATAAAAATAAAGCCGATATCCTTGTGAGATTAATGGCTGCTTTAAAATAGAAAAGAAGAAGAAAAAAAAGAGGTTATTTCACAGGTAAAGTGCTAAACAAAAATTGCATTTGTAATCCATAAAGGGGAAAGAGAGATTCATGCTCTGCTTCTGAGGGCTGCTGTCATGTGACTATCGTGTGGAGACAAGATATATTACAGAATTAGTGTGTGTTCAGCAAGGGTTCAGAGAAAGATCAGCTGAAGCACAATAAAAAATAATGGGATTTACATCGGAAATGAAGGTAAACAACAAGGGCACAATAAAAATATGCAAATTGGTGTAGCAATGTAGAAGAGGCAAGCAGGAGCCTCCTGCAATTCCTGCCTCTTATAAAGGTGAGCAAGAGGTGGAAGATGCAGAACTGGGAAAAAAGAAATGCCATTGCACGGGGAGCTGCATCCCTGCTGTGTCTCAGGAAAGGCAGGAGTTTTGCAAGATTTGAAAGCAAGTGCTTGCACCTGAACCAGAAGAGCCAGAGGCTCGTGGTGGCCCATGGGTTACCCAGCAGAGTCCCTGGTGCCCATCACAGAGGCTCCCCAGTGCCCAGGCACAGCCCCAGAGCTCCCCAGTGCCCAGGTATAGGCCCAGAGCTCCCCTGTGCCCAGGTACAGTCCCAGAGCTCCCCTGTGCCTAGGTACAGCCCCAGAGCTCCCCTGCTCCCAGGCACAGCCCCAGAGCTCCCCTGTGCCCAGGTACAGCTCCAGAGCTCCCCTGCTCCCAGGCACAGCCCCAGAGCTCCCCTGTGCCCAGGTACAGCTCCAGAGCTCTCCTGCTCCCAGGTACAGCCCCAGAGCTCCCCAGTGCCCAGGTACAGCCCCAGAGCTCCCCTGCTCCCAGGTACAGCCCCCCAGCTCCCTCGTACCCATCTCTCCTGCTCTCCCACTCTGCAGGCAGTGAGTGCAGCTCCCTCCTCCCCCTCAGCATCACTGAGGGCAAAGGGCCACCTGCACACACAGACACGGGTGGCTTGTGTGTGCTGAGGCCACCCAGAGCTCCCTGCAGCAGGGCTCAGATCTGGGCAAGCACCAGCCACCATCACAACTTCTTGCTCGTCTCTTCTGCTGATCAAACTTGAAACGTTAAAGCTTTAAAGCCCAGAGAGTTTAACGAAGTATATAAAGTTTAAACCAGTTTGTTCGCCCATGATATGCACTTCTATCTTGACAAATTCTTCCTCCCTCTGCCTCTGTTTCTGTCTCTAACACAGCAGGACTCCGACTGAGTGACAGGGAAGGTGGCAGGGTGAACTCAGCCATGTCATTGCTGCAGCCAGCAGGAGCCCTCGGAGCTCTGGGACCGTGGTTCCCACAGTCGCAGGGCTGAGCACGATTACAGATTCCCCTGGTGTTCCCAAAACACCGATTAAAGCTATCCATGATAAAGAAAGGGAATTGCATTTCACTAAGTACCCATTTTGTTTAATCCCAGGTAACAATCATTATGAGCCTGTTCCGCCAGATCAGAGCAAGTTGGCCCTGATCTGTGCAGGTCCCGCAGGGTTCCTCGGGAGCTGGAATTCATCTGGAATTCATCACAGGACTGGAGCGATTATAAAGCAGCAATTAAGTGCCAGTGCCTCGTGCCACAACTCAATCAGTCAGAAACACTCTGCTCTGTGTAAAACAGACATAATTTGACTCAAAGATTTAAAACACAGTGGCACAACCTACTTGTCAGCATTAATACCAGACAAGAGCACGTGTATTTCAGCCTGTTTAATCTACAGGTGGAGCCACAGAGGAAATGCTGCTGTGGGGTTGATTGGGCCCCCTGAAGCTGGGGTCTTGCTCTGGCCCTCACTCACTGTGGGTGAGTGGCACAGTCCCTGTGTGCCTGGCAGAGGGTCTATCTGAAATCCCACTTAAGAACCGCCTTTGGGATCTCAGTTATTAACAGAGGTTTGAAAAATTCTATTTTCACCTTTCCATGGCTGTTCTTGCTTTCATAAAACACGGTGACATCCCCTTTGCATCCTGGCAGAAGAGCTGATGCTGCTAAAACATCTCATAATACACAGGAACGATGCTGTACCCAGTGAGCACTTATCACAACAGACTTGTTCTACAGCCCCACCAGTCACAAGCAACTAGTTTCTGTAGGAACCCGATTTATCTCCACAATAACAAGCCATGTCCCAATTAAATGAGGGTTTCACCAACAGCTCCCAGTCTCAAGCACTGTAAACAGACAATTTTGAGTAGTTCCAGCAGCGGCAAAGGAACATTTCTTCGCTGTGAAATCTCAGGGTACCAGGTGAGCTCCTTAGCTTTGGACAGTTTTTAATATTCACAAGAATAAGTTAATTGCAGTTTCATCATCTCCCTAAACAGGGCTGAGGGACACTGCTATGAGCAGCTCATTCCCACATCTCTTAAAAGCATTTAAAAATACTGTCCCATACACCATAGTCCCAAATTCTACAGGAGGTGGAGGGCATCGTGCAAGTCTCTTGGGCAGCCTTAAACTCCAGAATGGTCCAGTTAATCACTGCAATTGGGAGCCCCAGCCACTGAGGGTAAGAAAACAAACCCAAATGAGCAGCAAGTGGAGCCAGGTCACACCAAGGACTAAGGCTTTTCCTTGCATTAGAGAGGAATGCAAGGTATTCCACATATTATTGACTTTATTTTAAGCGATTCCAGTTAGATCAGAGGTTTCTGTGTCTGCCCCAATCCTGTTTCAGCACACTGTGAGAGCAATGCTTCAGTTTAACTGAGAGGCACAGGGTTGAAGGTTAAAACTGGGGAGAGGATTACATTTTCAAAGCATTCCTCATTCTGGGATCAACACAGAGATGCCGAGGCCCTGCAGGAATTGTGAGGACTCCGCAGGCCTTTAATCCCAGCTGCTTTTGGCTGCTTATTGTGAATCTGTCCCTCAGGTCCCAGCGAGATGGGGACAATGAGGATCCCTGTCCAAGGAGAACATCACCACCACCTGCCAGGTGACCCAGCCTCAGCCACCCTACTGCACATTTGTTTCTGCAGATTACTTACACACAACTTTTGCTTTAAATCATGCACGGGTAGTGCAAGTCTGGGTCTTTCCCCTCTGACTGGACCAGGGAGCCCAGGAACACCAGGGCACAGCTGGAAAGCACGAAGTGTAAGGACACTGAAGGGTGCCAAGGCTGGGTACGACCCAGCTGCTCCTCCCCATCCCACATCCTCCCCTAAGGAAGGGGACTCACTGTCAGTTCTGCTCCTCTGGGCTGAGGTGTGGGATGGCACCAGCTGGGGGCTGGAGCTGGAGCCCTTCAGGCTGCACAGGCAGGAGGTCAGAGGCAGCAAAATCACCCCAGGGAAGGAAAAGGGGCAACACTTGCACTCCCCCGGGTGGGAGGTGACTGCAGGGACAGACAGCAGGGACAGACAGCAGGGACATGGCTGAGCCCAGGGCAGGGGCTGCAGCAGCTCCTGCCACTCTCGGCTGCTTGCACAGGGCAGTGGAAGGGGTCAGGAGCAGCAAAATGACCCCCCTAAAAGCCCAGATTAAGACCAAATTCTAGCCCACCTCCCCAAGCAAATTTCTATTTTACTGTCACTTCACACAGAGCATTTCACGATTCCCACATTCAGGAATGCAATCCTTCCACATCTTAAGTGTCAGTCCATGCATTACAACAACCCATTAAGAAAAACCACAAGATCACCCTTTGTGTTCATTATTTATTGACAGTAAAGGAGTTAAAGCTCATAAAAATTACAGTAAGGCTTAATTAAAAAATATTAGAATTTAAGAAGTTAAAACTTAGTATAGCAAGTGACCAAAATTTGTTCTGTGAAGTTGCATTAAGGGCTGTAGATGGTTAAAAGGTCATGAGAATATTTATTACAAATTCAAAATAAAGACAGTGAAGACTAGCCCAGGATTATATGAATTGGTCCAGTTAATCCTGCTGTTTAAGAACAATCATTAAAAATACTTAATACAATACTTAAACAAAACCAAGGAGAGATGCTATCTTAATGCTTAAGGTTTGTTTCCTTTCCCACCCAAATTCTGGACCCTTAAGGGCACTCAGTGGAGGTGCAAGTGCTGTGGGAAGCCTTTTTCCCCACCATACACAGCTTTAGACAGCAGCTGCAAACCTGCTTCTGCTTTGCCCACCCTTCTGAAGCCCTTACAAGGCACAGGCTGAGAAGCAGTGGCAGAGAACTCGAAGCTACAGATGGATTCAATCCCAGAGGACCCTTACTCCCTACTCCACCTCCTAGTGTTACTCCAAGATATGGCAAAGAGGATAATTTACCAAATACATTTCCACAGAGCAATTTCAACAGTACATAATTTGCAAAAAGCATTTGAAGTAAGAAACAAGGGAAAAGATGAAGTAATTGAAGGTAGTGATGTCAGAAATGCCAGTGCTAGATGAGAAAAGGCCTGAACTGCTGGTCAGTACAAGATCTCATCAGCTTTCAAAGGTACTGCAGGAACAATTTTGGATGCAATTTTCATGTTGTTTTTCCTCCACTGATGATCCACACTTCAGAGAAGCATCTTATAAGAGAAGTCAATTTACTCAACATTGGCATTACATTTCATTACTTTGAAAACAGCCAGGAATAAAACACAGGAGCCTATTAAACTTTTCTTGAATGAAGACAGGGGAAAAACCTGTCAGCTCCATTTGTGACTCAGCAAATGGTTGAGAAGTCAGCTCTTCAAAACCAAAGGGTAATAACAATGATTCCTGGTATGCAAGTTCAAGCCACCATTCTTTACCATGAGGGTGGTGAGGCCCTGGCACAGATTGCCCAGAGAAGCTGTGGATGCCCCTGGATCCCTGGAAATGCCCAAGGCCAGGCTGGACAGGGCTTGGAGCACCCTGGGAGACAGTGGAAGGTGTCCCTGCCATGGCAGGGGGTGGAATGAGATGGCCTTTTAAGGTCCTTTCCAACCTAAACCATTCCATGGTTGCCAGAGAACTTTGTTAGTGCTGGAAGTTCTTCTGCACTGCTTTTCCAGAAAGTATTTCTTTCCAGTGCAGTTGAGAAATGAAGTTGGGGAATACTGTGGAAAAAACTTTAAACAAGTATGTATCTGTCTATATGGACTATGAATGAACAAATGCAGAAAACTGGAAATTAACAGACTTTTGGAAAAACAACTCATGCTGGCTAAAGAGTGAATTGCTGACACTGAGTCAGTACCATTGATGGGAAAATAACTTTGAAAACTTCCTGGTGAAGAGGAGGTGGGAGTTAATTGAGGCATTTGTGCATTGACCATCACAGTAAATTTACCTAATGAGAAATTAAGTGCTGAGGACACCTCTGTCCCTCGGCCACCTGCATCTGACTGGGGCTGCCCTGTGCCCAAGGGGCCTCCCACTCCAGACCTGTCCCACCCTGCTGGCCAAGTGAGCCCTGGGCTTAAGGAAAGCAGGTCAAGAGTGCTCAGCTTGGCAACTTCCCTGCCCAGTCCAGGAGAGGACACAGGAACATCCTCATTCTCCAAGGGCAAGGAACAGGCCAACCTCTCTCACTGCTCTGACAACATCCAGTTCTACTCACAAATAAAAATCCAGAGAAGCTGCTGCACCAGCTTTGAGTACAGTTCTCCCTCCTGAGCTTGGAGGGCTTTGGAAATGGAACCAGGTACTGTAAGAGGGAGCAAAAAGCATTTGCATAGAGCAGTGCTCTGGCTGTCTGCAATTTTCACTAATAAGACACAGTAACCCAGTAGTTCCTGAGGCTTTTATCAGTTTGGAAATGGTTTAAGAATCCAGTCATTTTCTAGTCACTCCATCACCATGAACGGGTCAATGTGACAGATTAATGAGCTGTACCATATTGTAAAAAACAAACCAACCACAACACAAAGCCAGAAGGGCCATGAGGAACCAAGATTTGAAAAAAAATCCAAAGGAACCATTAGCCAATACAGCAAACACACTCTTATTACTGTGTGGTGTTTGACTTTGATCATTCAGGGAAAGATTCCCTACAAACAACACGCAGCCAGCCTGGTTTTAGTATAGGTCTGCTTTTATTTCCATATTCAGCTCTTTGAGGGAGACATCCTTTCACAATCTGAAAGGAGGAGGGTATAGCCCGCTGTAGTGCTGCTTCAGCACACTAAAACACATCATACGAAAAATGGTTCTGGTGACTTTTCCCCAACCCAAACGAACCCCTGTCCGTGCCCTGGGGACACACAGAGAGTCCTGGAACCCAAACATTGTGTGTGTGAGGCAGGGGTGCACTGGTGAATCTCACCTCGCTGGCAAGAGGCAAAAACTGCCAGCTGGCAAGGACTGCACGGGAGTCAGGAAGTAAATACTGGTAGTAGTGGATTTAAAAAGAAAAAAAATAATAATCAAACCCTAGAAAAAGAAAAAGAATATAAATTTAAAAGCAGCGCCTTTCCAGTATCTCACTGCAGCAGGCAGCAAGACTTAAAGGCACTACAATGTGTCAGAATGGAGAAAATCTGGTGCATCCACCCTTCCAGAGTGTAAGAATATGGATTCAGAATTCCAAAGTTGATATAGGCTTTCGGAAAACCAACAAACTTCTTTTCAGCACAAGATCTGGTGGAGCTGCAGAAAAAGAAAAAAAAAGAGGTGAGTTACTTACTGTGCTTTTACAGAAACAGCTCAACCTCAGAAGCTGAGCTGGCAAAAGGCTACACCAGCTTGTGTTTCACCTCTTCCTAAACTCATGTGGTTTAAATCCATACACTAAGCAGCTTCTCTCCCTCTTCCTTCCATAAAAAGATCTCCCATGTATGGAACACAGATAAGCCAGACCCAAATATAGTCCAAGCCATCAAGGCTATTATTCTGCTACAGCTCCAAGAGGTGCGTGTTGCACCTGAGCTCTTTAGATATCTGGAGGCTGAAGGACTGCAGGGTGACTTACAGCTGCATATTTCCAGTCTCCCCTTCCTCTTCCTTAAGTGAGATCCTAAACATGAGAGAGCAGGAACTCACTGCATGTTTTAAATCCTGTGTGAGTATCTGTGAAAGTATTTTTCCTCCTCAATGCAATGTCAAGCTCACTAAAGGATATTTTCTACAACAAGGGCTGAAAGCAGACTCCACTGCCAACATAAAATACATGAACTCACAAAACATTAAATAAAAAGATTTCACAAGAAGCCATGACAGTCAGTACACAAAAATCTGCCACTACCCTGAATTCTATCCAACTTTTCTACAAAACAATAACTGAGTTCATGCAGATATTTAAACATCATCTCAAAATTTCACCAGCCCACAGACAACTTGCTGCATAATTTTCAATACAGTATTTAAACTCTGTCCTGTCTTGCACTAATATGCAAATCTTCCAAAAGGCAAAATTCTTATCTCATACCAACGACAACTCCTCCTATAGACAAAACTTACAGCCTCTGCAATACACTGTATTCAGAGGCTGACCCTGAATCTGTTGTGAGTTTGATCTCTCTGGCAAGACAGGACACACAGAGTATTCTGCTCAGTACAACTCAAACCTGACTGTCTGCAATTACTTTTAAAAAAACAGACACAGAAAACAAAACAATTCAGAGAATAACACATTCACCAATGCAACAGACAGACCTAACTCTCTCAAGGAAATTATCAACTCTATAGCAATAGTTGACAGAAAGTTTCTGTCTACTGAGTTATCTTACCACAGTTTTATTAATTACTCTGGTTCTGCAAGGGTAATAATTTCTTCATTGATAAAAAATTCCACAGTCTCCTCCTCCCAGTCATCGACATTGCTGTCCAGCTCATCTGTGTCTACCCCTGCAATGGAGAAAACACCAACACTGAACACATCAAACAGGACAGCAATTGAAGGATTTGATGCTCTTGGCAGAAACAGTGCTTAAACCAGCAGTGAAACGAAGTATTTAGTGCTTTAAATCATAACAAGTACATGTGAAATTTATTCAGTCATAACCAAGGCATTACTG
This sequence comes from Orthonyx spaldingii, assembly GCA_013397795.1. Classification (NCBI taxonomy): domain Eukaryota; kingdom Metazoa; phylum Chordata; class Aves; order Passeriformes; family Orthonychidae; genus Orthonyx; species Orthonyx spaldingii. Next base: position 3,499,353 of record VZTJ01000306.1, on the reverse strand, counting down.
TCTCCCACTGCAGTTTTATCCTAAGGTCACGCCAATGCCTTTTCCCCCCCTTAAATCCTGTCACGATTCAGGATAAAAAACATAAAAAACCTCCAGAGAACACAGGAGTAGTTTTAGCAGGAGGCAGAGGGAGAAGAGAAGAGGCTGAGCCCCGGAAGGAGGGGTTTGTGTGTGGCTGTGGCCAGCCCCGTGTCTCACCCCCGCGCAGCTCCAGGCGCTCGTTGCGCTGCTCCATGTACAGCTCTTGTGCCATCTTGCGGTACTTCCTGAACTCCTCCATCATCGTGCGCCGCCGCTCCACCAGCTCCTGCAGGGGCAGCGCCTCGTTAACCTCCCACCGAGCCACACCCACAGCCCGGCACCCCTCAGCCACTCAAACTTCCTTCTCCCTAACACCTACTCACAGAAAAGATTCTCTTCTGTGATCACAGTGCTGTTTTGCTGAGGTGGTTTTTTTTTAACTGAAAGAGCTTTTCTTAATTTAAACACTGGCTAATGCAGCAACACACTAAGAACTCCAAAATTTTACCACCTTTGCTTAACGAGGTAACACCAGTTCCTCTCCAGACTCTTTACAGTAGCACATCTCTGAACTACCTATTGGACTAATTCTAATCATCGGGATTCAAATGAACATAGGTGATACAGGAAATGTAACTTCCATACCACCAGTATAAACCAAGGAAAGGCTACTAGAGTTTAATCTATAATACATTCCAAAAGTGTCTTGCCTTTGAAGCTTTGGACTGGCTCAGACGATCCTTCTGTTCAAATATCTTGGAGTATTTCTTCAGGTCCTTCTTAATTTGCTGTGAAACAGGAAATTTTATTTCAACTGGAGTATCAGACTAGCAATTACAACCATCATCTTCTCTAAGAACTCCTCTGGTAAGTCTAAGGAGGCTATGCCTTTTGGAAAAACATCTCTGCTAGACAATTTCCCTTCACTACAATTTTGTTTGTTCTTCCTGGCTTATAGATCATGTAAGTGCTTCTGTACACATACAATGTGAAAACTTTTTGTCTGAACAGCAAAATTCAATTTTACTCTTCTTTATATTCTTAATTCACACCCTAACTATAAGAACAACCAGTAACCATTTCTATTTTGAGCTTAAAATACAGTTAATATCTGCAGACATTCCCAGAAGTGAGGTCCCACACAGCAATGTGTTTATGCACACATTCAGGGCAAAAGGCAGTTGTGTAACAAGCCTCCTCCTCAAGAAGAGGAAGCAAATCAAGTATGCTTTCTCCACCAAACCCATGTCAGCACCAAGGCTCTGGAATACCCTACCTTTATCTGATCCTCGCTGAGCAGGGTAGCTGGTCGTGGTCTCCAGAGCAGCTGACAGAACCTGTCTTTGTTGTTCTTCTGAAGCAGACGGCCTTGGAAGGTCCATAACCAATATGCATTGTCCACCTGGAAGAGCAGTGCAGCAGCTCAGCCAAGAAAAGCTCTGACTTAACACGGAGCTCTCAGAAATTAATGTTTAAAACTGTGGTGCAGGTTAAGTCATTCGACCAGTGACAGGTGTTCATTTTCTCTTCCTAATCAATAACCTCTTTCAATACCACTGGAAGAGCCAGCAGGGGTGGGGAAAAGAAGTGCATCTGTACCTTGTGGCTCCACCAAGACACAGAGGTGACAATGTATCTGCCCGTGGGGTCCCACTCCACGTCCGAGGCCGTGTAGTGCTCCGCGATGTTCATCATGGTGCAGTCGGATGTGTCAACAAATGCTAAGGCACCGTTCATGCTGCACAGGCAAAACAAGACACTGCTTTACACACCAGTACAGCCCAGGCTTTTAAAAGCCTTTCACAAACTACATCTCTACAAATCCTCATTACAAACAAATCGCCACAGCAGGCAAGAGACAGGTTCATACCAGTCTCTGTGGCTGGAAAGGAACATGGGGGATAAAAACAAAACACCACGTAAGAACAACACTCCTGTTTCGATGTCCAGTGACCCTTAAGAATACAAATAAAATGGGTTAAAGTCACAGGAAAAACATGCTCTAGGCAAGCTACAGCCAAAGCTTAACAATCATAGGCTTAGGCATAGCAGTGAAGAAAAGGTTAAAGAAAAGAAGATTTCTAAGATGAACAGCAATGCTTGTTTGAAAGCATGTGAAAGCAAATATTACTTGACTGGTTAATAACAATAATTTTCACTTGCTCTAAAGTGAAACTTTCTTGGTAATTCTTCCACAGAGCAGCACTGTCATTAACAGGTATTGCCCATGAAAAGGCACAAGGCCATGACAACAAATGCATCACAAGAGCCACATGCATGTGCAAACTAGATTGGCTCAGAGTCAGTATTAAACAACTGAAAGGTGTTTCTAAATACCCACTTTTCTGTTGCAAAATGCATTTCTCATTTGATGTGGCAAAAATAGGATGTGAAACCTGCAAAGGACTAAGCTACATCAAGAAGTTGCATCTCTGCTCTGCCTTTGCTTTTGCACAGCTCTATCAGGATTACAGCAATCAACATTCACAGGGACAACACCAAACACTTCTTGGTCGGACGCTGTAGTTCTTTTCCTCTTTAAAATCAATGTGGTGGTGTTCAGCAACACTCACCTCCTGAGGCCAGCCAACACTACAAACTGCCCCTGGGGGCTCCAGAATATCGTGTTTGCCTGCTGTTTGTCAAACGTTTCTGAAAAGAAACAAGACAAATTCAGAAAGAGATCTCAATTCAACGCCATCGATTACCTTACAAGCATCAACCCCACCAATTTCTCACAAGACATCACATAACAGCCACAATTTTGAGTTTCTTGCATCTATTACCATGCAAAATGCTTATTATCTGCACTTTTCACTTGTTTTTTACTTACTTATGAGCTCTATTTTCCCATTGTTTTTAACATGGTAAAAGGAAACTGAAATTCGTGGAGTTTCTCCATGCAACACAGCAAACTTGCTTCCATTTGGTTCCCAAGCAAAGGCTATGATGCTTTCTGTAAAAAGAGGAACCAAAACTCTGTTAAAGGACAATACAAACCTCTGATTTCAAGTAGTGACCAAAGAAAACCAAGATGTTGAAGAGAGAACCCGTCAGTTAACAGACTTTCTTTTAAAATACTGGTTGATAAGTCAATTGCAGGGAGTTAGGGGAAGTGTTTCTAATTATAGCTCTAAGTCTTCCATTGTCTACAAAATACACTCAGATTATCAGCCCTACCATCCTTATTAACAGAGTTTCAGTTCTGTCATTTTCCAAGTCAGTCACAAGCACGAAAAGCAACAGAAGTTTTGATTTCTCATTTTTACATGAGACGTTCTGCAACATTAACAATCCAGCTCTTTTCCAAAGGGTTAAATTCCTAATTATGCCACACGCTGACAAGAATTTCTAAGAAAAACAGAAGCATCTATACAAAAAAGTTCAAGCCCAAAAGTAAGGAAACACTTGGCATTACCTTTCATTTCCACCACATCCACTGGCACCTGTTTCTCTCTCATGCGGAATATTTCAAAGTTGGTCACTACTCCCTGTAAAGGCCAAAATCAGCTCATTATCCAGCAGAAAAGGAGCAGAGTAAACAATTTTATCACTAGGCATAGAAGGACAACTCCACAATTAGCCTGTCAGGGGTCAGGACGAGAGTGAGTCAAGGTTTACTCCTATAATGAGAGCAGATATATATAATATGCCTCCTTACTAAAACATTCCAAATTTGTTCTGATTTCAGAACGGTACAGAAGCATTTATTTTTTTCCAGACTGTTATAAAATTTAATTAAGACAGACAAACATGTGGTACATTATGCAGCTTGACCTACATGTTGTTCAACAGCTGCTTAATTGTGAGCAGGAGAAAAATTGAGGAGGCATGGATCTCTCAGAGACCAAGAGGCCACTAAAGTCAAAGCAAATCCTAGATGCAAACATTACACACATTTTGCTTTCCACATGCTTCAAATTCAAATAGAAAAAATTAAAAATAGCTTTGACACGATATAATTTACACTGCCTATATTAAAAGACAGTACTGTAAGAAAAGGAAGCACGAGACAGAACCAAATTTCATCAACAAAATCAGAATCCATGTACCTGTGTGCCTTTGGGAGTCCTGTCTACCTTCACACACAGGTAGTCCCCGTTCTTCTGCCAGTGCAGTTTACAATCTACTACATTGAACAAATTCCGCACGCGGATTTCTTGTCTAGAAGGCAGCTGCATCAAAGTCACTCTTGCTGGGATGTCTTTGTCCTCAGGCACCCAGAAGGCAATTATGTTACCACCTGGAGACCATGAGAAGTCTCTAGGGGAACAAAGTTAAAAAAAAAGCCATTTTAATTTTTAGTTAGAGATACTACAAGCAGAAACCACTTTCCCCATTGTATCTGAATGTTGCAAAGATCAACTCTCAATAATAAAGACAGGCACAGACACATTTAATAACAACATCAAAACAGATTTTTAAGCAGCTATTTAAATTTGCTATATGACCACTGTTGTCTCATCAGTACATCTCACCAAAAAGCCGGGGTTACACACAGAGTAACTGCCAAGGACCCAGGACCAAATGAGCCAAAAAAGCCCTATTAAATTACCATGGAGACCATCTTCTTGCACCTGGGTACACTTAATTTTCTTGTTGCTTTACAGAGATGTACTTTAAAAACTCTCACAGGAGTCAGTGTGCCTTGTGCAGACACAGCACACTGCTCCAAGGCAGCACAACCACCTTGTTAGGGAGACAGTCCCTAACAAACTGCATTCCAGTCTGGGTTTGGAGACAAGGATTCCCAAGACAGACCCTGGATTAAGCAGTACCACAAAGAGAATTTCAAAGCACAGAATCTATCAAGAGTGTTCATCAACAAATGGAGAGTTTTCTATTTCTTTTTGCCACTTTGTCTAATTTGACCACCTCAAAATGTAACACTCTTTGCTCCAAGAAACAGTGTAAAGATTCCCCTTGCCATAACAAATCCCCAGACTAAAAGATTCCAGTTAAAGAGCACAGTTATGATTACAAGGGAATAGACTCACCTTATCCCATTGATTTTCAAGCTCTTTTTGTCCAATAAACCCATAGACTAAAAGATAAGAAAAAGATAAATTTTCAAGTTAGTAACATTCCTGTATTTAGACACATACTTTCTACTCTCATTATTATGCAAAAAGCAAGAACTTACAGGTGTTTCATAGATGCTGAGGGTATCTGAAGTCATTCGAGCAAAGAATTTACCATCATGACTCCATCTAAGCAAAAAAGAAAATATATATTAAATTGGAACTGCCTTTTTATTAAATGAAGTCTGGGACTACAACTCTACTCTAATTCTGTTTCTCAACCTACTTAAAAATAGGCCAGTGAGCTGAGTTTTCACAGTGGAATCCTCTCTTCTTTTGGCCAGTCAGAATATCCCAGATGATGATAGCCTGAGGGTCATCCTGTGTGTCCATCAAAGGGCTGAAGGTCACTAAATACCTACAAAAGAAATAATCCATTTCACTACTGAAACTTCATCTAATATGTCAGTACCAGTAGACTTTCATCCAAGTAATATTTAAATACCAGGCACTTTGAAACAGCAGTTTCTCTAATGGGAGGGAAACAGCAGTTTCAGGGGAGGCAAAAATAAGAATAGGATGATAAAGGAGGAGAAAGCTTCCCTGGCATCCCTCTGGCTGAAAAGATTTAGATTTATGTGCAAGTCTTTCCATACTGATGTTACAAGGGAGGGGAACTCACCAAATACACTGTTATATAGTTTTGACATGAGAATAACATTGCTTTAAAGCCAAAATAAATCACTGACCTTATCCAAGCCAAACTACAGGGATGCTGGACTTCTCCATTGAAAGGCAAATAATCTCTTTAATACAATGAAGCATGAAACCCAACTGCTTTCAAATAGGCTACTTGAAAATCATCAACACAAGATGAATCTCAGCCCTGAAATTATTTTACCCTTCTCTCCAGAGCTCTTTAATGTTAAAGAAATCTTAAGGAATTCCTTTCAGCACTCCAGATTTGGAGGATGCTCCCCATGCCTCATGCTTCTGACCCCTTAGCCCAAACCAATGTCATGCTCTGTACCTTTCACAGGGTGAGAAATCAATAAGCTGCACTCCTTGGTGACTAAACCTTTGAATCTGCTTGAACTTCTCTCCACCCCACAGAGCGATGCCTCTCTGGTGGAATGTGGCCAGGTAGGTGCCTTTGGGAGACCAACGGACGTAGGTCTCTGTCCACCTCTGGAATTTTAAAAAAAAAAAGTACACACAAAAGTTTAATTTCATGCTGTGGTCCTAAAAGGGAAAGGATTAATGGGTTGCTTGTAGTAGCACATTTTGTAAATCCCTTTACTAAGTGAAGATCTCAGGATTTGTAATAATTGTGGAGTTTAATTTCATGCACATAACGTACAGTATTTATTCTTCAGGTTGAAAACTGTCAACTGAGACCTTTTCAACTTACAGATCACCTAAGACATTTTCCAGGTACAGTGACATCCTTTGTGTAGTAACAATTAAATCCAGCTAACACCCTGGGTTTCCTTCTTTCAGCCTTGGTAAGAACATACTCTTCTCAGAAGTAAGGGTTAAGTATTTCAGATTTCTGAACAACACAGCTCTGGACCTTCAGCTAAGTTAGAGAGGTCTCAGCAATACAGACCACAGCCAGAGAGCATGGTGATGAGCAAATACTCTCACCCTCACCATCCCAGAGCCAACTTCCTTCTACTGTAATGCACAATGGTTATTAAGGAAAATGCTCCTGGGTCCTAACAGTTCCCAGCAAGTCCAGTGCCTGCAGCAGACAGGCAGACTAACTCTCCCTTTTTCATGCCATTACCAAACCAGCTATTCCTCTTTAACACCTCTGTGGTCAGCACAAAAGCAAGGAGTCATCTGAAGCAGCAAACATAAGCACATATTCAGCTCGAATGAATAGTGCTCCTCAAACTCTGACTTTGCATTCTCAGGTCTTTCTGAATCACCTATAACAGAGAGATGAAGGAAACCAATGGGCATCAGAGACCAGTTTAAAAAAAAACCCAAAACACCACCACAAACTCCACAAAGTTCACTCCACAGTTCTCTTACCTAAGCAGCTAAGTCTAATTCTAAAGGATATGATTTCACCACTCTTCACAAGGAAGAAAAAAGTATTTCAGCAATGGAAAAAAGACCATTTGTGGTTTTTTTTTTCAAGTAAAAGCTGTAATGTCATAAAATGAAGGGGACTGGCAATGTATCTGCAATCTCCAGCACTTCCAGGACACTCACTGCTCTGTCCTCAATTTGAACAGGTTCCTTGATGTCATTCCAAAAAATGGATGTCCGGTCTCCCGACTCAAAGATCACACTGTACTGATCCCTACAGTCAGGGTCTTCCAACCAGTACCGGAGATTCCCCTGAGAAAAACACAGCAAAAAGACTCTAAGTGAGTCAAAGGCTAAGACAACAAGTTCCACAAATTAGTATCTACCTGGCAGGTGGAAGTTGGTCTTACCAGAGAGTGCAACTTTGAGGTTCTTACCACTGCAAACAAGTTTTTGAAGTGAAATTAAACAATTCCAATTACTGAATGCTGAAGGCTGAGAGCACACCATAAACAGGTGGACCTTCAAGGTGGTTTGATGATGTTTAATATTTATTTTAAACAAGAAGTCATTTGGTGTTCGGTTTTTAAAGAAAAAACAAACTATCTTTTCTTCCAGCAGACTATTTATGAAGCAGCTGGTAACAAAAACCAAAGTTTGTCTCAAACAATTAAGAATATAAAAAGATGATTTGAAAATCTATTTTAAGTGACTTGTGCAAAATTATTATTTACTCTTAAATAATAAAACTAAATTAAGCTTTACACTGTGTGTAACTATTAAGCAGAAGCACCAAGCTCCTCCCATCACTTTATAATGGAGGATGAAGGAACAGGAGCATATGATCAGCACTGCTATTTACAACACCATTAACACATCCTTTCTATTTTCATATGGATGTTCCAGCAATGAAGTAACCATTTAATATTAGGCTGAATATTCTTTCCACTTTTCCAAAAATTCCTTACCAAATCCTTAAATGGCTGTTTCTCAGGGATTTCCCATTCATCACTGATTGTCATGTACCTGAAAGAGCAATTTGGTTGGTTACACTCCATGCAGGCACCCTGGGTTAGAATCCCCAAATCTACAGATAACACACAGCTGCTGCACTCACTTATCAAAGTCTGTGAAGAGGTTGACTCTGAAAGTGTGCTGCTTATCCAGTTTGTATCCATCTGCATTCTTCACAGCATCCACGGCGTGAGAGGGGGACATGTACTCCAGGAAGATGTACCTACAGTGAAGGAAAACCAAAGTAGAAAACATTGCTGACTACACAACAGGCTCATAATAAACAAGAAACAATGGGGATGAATTAAGAATTTATTCAGTACAGAGCATCTACAAGGTAACTTCTTGTCCCTAACCAATTAGGGGCAATAGCAATTAATCTCCATTCTGGCCACAGGCTCACACACACTTTTTAACTGTCTGGGCCTGACCTCAATTAATCTGATCTCCTTTTTGAAATGGGGCAGACCCAGTGGTGAATGCAAGTTCAACACAACCAGGACAAGAGTGAGAGCCAGGAACAGGCAGGGTACATCCACAGCTCTCCCCAGCTGAAGAACAGGTCATGTTTAGGAGTGGTAACTTGCTGTCACAGGCATCTCAAAGCACCACTCTTGTTTTTCAATTACACAACTCAGCTTCCTTCTGGCCACTAACCCAACCTAGCCTGGAGTCCAGCAGACTCAGAATTAATGGTGTCCTGAACACCATCAGACAGTGTCTCAAACACAGGTATGAACACACAAAGAATAATTTTCTCATGCTTCTCACACTGACCTTATAGAAGCAACAATCTCTCCACCCAGAAAACTCATTTTATGTCTTCTGAACTGTGCATTCCTCCAATACTCAGAATATATGCTACAGATACTGACAATCTATTTTGCAACAGACAGACCAGCCACTGCTACTAAGTTTTTAGCTTAAGAGGACCTTTAATTTCTGCCACAGCAGAAAATTAAGGAAAAACTCCTCATGTAGTACAGAGAAAACTCATCATGTAGCACAGAAATTTGTCTCCAAACCCAGATAAACTGTTTCCATAATTAATCCCCACCACACTCCACAATGGAGCCTAATGAGCTATTAAGCTTCTCAGCTCCCTCAGGAATGTTTTTGTCACTGAGACTGATGTCAGGACTGCACAGGCTGAGGTAGAAGAAGGTGATGATAATGACTGTGAGGTCATCATAAAAACTGGCCTTAAAGTATTGACACTAACAATCAAAGATAAGCCAGAGCTGTGTTTCAATCCCTTGTCCAGTTGGAGTTATCATGACTTACCCTTTTGTTTTTCCATCTGCTTCTGGATAAAATTCATTGATAATTTTACCAAACTTGGAAAATATTTTGTGGATGACATTCTTCAGTTTCTCCAGTCGGTCTGGTCCAACCTGGGGCACATTATCCACGACAATCACCGAGTCTATTCCATCTGCTTCCTGGGGCTGATCTTTCAGGATGTCACCAAGCAGTTCTGCAAAGACAAGACAAGAAAAAAAGGCACAGTCACATCATGGAGGAGGAAGACAAAGATGAAAAGAACAGTGAAAGTAAGAGAACAGAGGGACTTCAAATTTCAAGAAATTCCAAAATCATTTAGGAAACTTGGTAGTGAACGAACTCTCTGTCGGAAAAACAACTGAAGTGAATGCACAACACCCCAACAGCACTTCCTGGCTAAGTGACAGGATTATGCAGTTTCATGGCAAACTTTAGGCAGCCAACTCTTGAAGTCTTTCTTAAAAAAATACTTTACACACTGAGGTCATCAACACTTGCACTACCAGCTTTTTTCAGGAGATGGAACTGGCTCACAAAGTCCTCCAAACTGACAACAGCACAGACAACTGCATGATTTACTACCTGACCTCTGACCAGTCCTCTTGCTCAAATTATAACCAGATTGACTTTGATAAAAATAAATGTAACCTCTACCTCCCTCCCAAACTACATGAGTTTTAGTATAATTCAAAACTATCCACCATACTGGAAGCTCTGCATGTCTCAGCATCACTATAATTATGTTTAAGAACTCACACTCCATCTAAACCTTTAATTAAGCACAAAAATGAAGGTCTAAGGCAAGACACTTAAAGCCATATTGAAGCTTTGTGAAGACAAGCACACATCTTTTCACATCGGATGTTCTTTAAACATCTTGAATATCTGCAGTAAGTTTTGAGCTTATGTGAAGATCACTATAAAATGCAAAACTACACAGAATATAAGTTCACACCACCATACTTTTGAATTAGATAAAATTTGGAGAGTCACACTATCTACAGCATCCACAGACTAGGAAAAAAACTCCAAATATATGCAGAAACACTTAAAATATGAGAACAAACTAAAAAAGGTGTTTCATATGCTGATAATTTGAAGACATTTGATTTTTGATGGTTTTGCAACTCAAGAAATTTTTCTGCCCAGAAACATCACTGGAAAGATCTCCAGCAATGAAGAAATATGAGAAATATGCTTACTTCGAATTTCAAACTACTGAAAAGTTACTTTCTACAACTTGAAGCTTCAACAAGTTATTACACATGAAGTTTCCTATTGATCTGGGGCAATATGAATCACAAATATTTAGTCCATTACCACCAAGATTATGTGGCATCCACAGAATCAAGCTGTTTGTAGTATTTATCACTCAAAAAGACGACCTCTATGTGCATGTGGGAACTACAAATAACAATAAAAATATACAAAATGAAAGCATGCCTCACAAGGACTTTTCCACAGGAGCCTACAAGCAAAAGGAGAAAACCAATGTAAAACACAAGAGGGTCATTTTTTCATCACCACTTCTCACAAAAGACTCTCTAGGCCTACAGACAGGCCAAGGAATGCATGTTTAGATTCCTGGGCAGGAATGCAATACCCTGCATTGAATCAAAACTGCAACAGACTGAAGACAAATTCCCACACCGTGCCCTTAAATTTAAAACTGTGAACAAAGGAATCTTCAAAGAGTGAGAAGCTGGTTCAGCCAGCTCTTACTGCAGCCAGAAGGGAAGCAGGGTGTGGTGAGTACAGGGCTATCTTCAGCTGGCAGTATTTGAAGGACAACTGTCATTATCTGAACTAAAGCTTCACCGGTACCTAAATGCTTGTCCAACACATCCCTTCTGCTTGAACTCAGATCAGCTGTTCTTCCATGCCAACACCACCCAGGGGAAAAAAAGTGGCAGCAAAACATCTGAGGTGTTCCAGTCCTAAAGCTGGTCCATCTCACAGGTGTTCCTGAAGATCTGTGTTATCCTGAGCATTCAAAGAGCCTTGGCTTGGTCACACTGGACTGCTTTTCTCCTTGGGGAGGCACCAGAATAATGGCAAAGGAATAGGGAAGCTCAAGAAGCAATACACACAGATGGAAAGCCAGACCTGCAAGAGTGACTAAACTTAAATGCTGTAATTCAGCCACTAACGCTGGATTTCATACAGCTGAGAAGTTAACCAAATTAATTAACAATAAAATAGGTGGGGATGGAAAATATGCCCAGTTTCTAATACAGAACTGAACATAACAATCCTAGATGTACATGAAGTGCATAAAGCAAGCACTTAAGAAAAAGAATCCAACTCCAAGGCAATTTTGCCAAAGTCTCTTTAAGGAACAAATGTAAAAGTTCAAAGAGCTGTTATACAGACTGCTAAATTGAGAACAGCAAACACTTCCTTAATCTGGGATATTTGGCTGCTGTTTTATTAAACTAAACAAAGGACTGGAACACTGGAATGTTCCTGTATCACCTGTATTCCACTGCCAGTTGAGATAACTGATTTACAATCCTGTGCTTTAGAAACATCTTTCCAGCTTTCATACATGTAACAGTCCCTACAACAGCACAAATGCTGAACAAATAAATAATGGTGAAACAAGTACTTTTGCTAGTCAAAAACTAAGAAAATGTGTCTAGAAAGACCTATCTGAAAAACACTAGAGTTCTACCTTCTGTATGACAAGCCCATGTATAAACCTTTATTGTCTGTGCAGTTACACAACAGCTTTGTCATTTTAAGGCTGTCAATATCCACTATTTTTATAAGAGCCTGGGCTGACATTTTTAACTGCCAGAAACGATTTTTCCCTATTTTCTTGTCAGGAAGTACCTACATCACATCTCCATGAGCAGCAACTCTCCTCAAACCCTGTTTACCTAGGGATTTCACTCCGGATGCATGGAAAAACCCAGAACAACGAAACCTGGTTTGTAACGACCACACCAACCATTTAAAACTTCTGTTTCTACAGCTGAGTTTAACTAATGGAGGCGAAGGGAAGGGACATCAGCTGATGATTCCACTCTGCGAGGGCAGCGCACACCTGAGGTGTCACAGCGATTTCAGAACCACTCTCACAGCAGATTTGAGAACAGCAGCGTTGTGTGGTGCAGAGATAACCCAGAAAAAAGATCATTTAAGAAGCACAGCTCCGATGCAGACGCGCACTCGGGACGCGGAGCTGCCCCGCACCGGGGCGGAGGCGCTGCCGGGCCCGCAGGGCTCGGGGCACAGCGACCCCCGGCCTGGTCCCGGCTCCGGGCAGCGCCCGCGGCTCCTCCCGTCCCGCACCTTCGTCGCTGATGTCGTCCACGAAGTCCTCGGGGTCGCTGAAGGAAATCTCATCCTCGGGCTCGGCCGGGGCGGCGGGCGCGGCCTCCCCGTTCTCCTGCGCCGCGCCGGGCTCGGCCTCGTCCGCCGGCTCGGACTTGGGCTCGGCCGCGGGCTCGGCCCCGGGCTCAGCGCCGGGCTCGGGCTCGGCCCTCGCGGGGCTCCCGCGGCCGGACGGCGGCTG
>VZTJ01000306.1:3455025-3481071 GCA_013397795.1 Orthonyx spaldingii | reverse complement strand
CCCCGCTAAACCCGCGGGGAAGCGCCGCCGCCGCCTTCCCCTCTTCCCCCCGGGGCAGCGGGACCCCGCCCGGCGGCTGCCCGGGGCCGGGGCGCGGGGGTCCCTGCCCGTGCCGGGGTGGGCTGTGCCCCGCGGGGGTCACCTGCCCGGCGGGGCGGCGGGAGGTCACCCCGGTGGTCGCCCCGGTGGCAGCTCTTGCGGGGCTGGACGCGGGCACGGGGCGCGGTCCAGATCTTCTCCCGCGGGGAGTCACGCGGCCGAGCGCGCCCTGCGTGCTGGACAGACAGACAGACAGACTTTATTTGGTGCCTGCTCCCCGCCCGCCGAGCTGGGCTCGTTCCGCAGCGGGCAGCGGCACGGGCAGTCCCGGTGTCTCCGCTCCGAGCCAGTGGCACATCCAGCGGGAAAAGCACCAGCTCCAAACGCCGCAGTTTTAGGAGCGTGCAGCTGGGTCTGGGATGAAGAAACTTGTCGCCAAATGCTGCCAGCGCTTGTTGCGAAATGAGAGATGGAGGGAGCTCCTGGGCGAATTGAGGGAATAACATGTTAGACTTCTTAACAGTTAAACTGAAAGAAACTTTTGGAGGGTTCTCTAAAGTTCGCTGTGAAGTGGCTGAAGTTTTGTACCTGCTCTGTGCATAGTATTTTTATGTTTTTTTCCTCAGTTTGGAAAGAAAAATGAGTAGGTAAGCTTAATGCAGGGGGAAATGGTTTGCTTGGATTATATTCAGGATCCACTGTGAGTGTGCTATTGTTAGGCCTGTGATGCTCCTGATGCAGATAATGCTTATAAATAAATTATTTTGGAATATTTCTGTCCAGGACTGATGTAACATATTGAACAGGAGCCTTTGTGGAAAAAATGTCCTACTGTACCAAAGAGAGAGCTTGCTCAGGTATGTCTGTTATGGATTTACTGTCTGCTTCAGGAGCCTTATAGAGATAGAACAGCTGTCTCCAAGTAGAGTATTCTTGAACTGATTAACTTCTGGTGATGGTGCTTCTGTACCTTTCTGATCTACTTGAAAACTTGGTTTCCTTTGGCAAAGATTTTATAAAGAGCACTGAGAGAGGGTATCTAATTATTTTAGCTAAAGAAAAATAATGCTGTGAATGCAGCCATGTTTTTATTTCTAGCATCATGATGCAGGTTCAGAGGTCTTTCAAGTTTCACACCCATATGTAACTTTTTTTGGAGATCAGCAGCTCGTCTGTGAGTATTTTGGGAGGATTGAAATATCCAGAGTAATGGAGAGTCCTGATAGGTATCATTGATGCCCCCCTATGAGAACACATCCAAATGCTGTCTTTTTGATTTAGCAGAGTTCAGAGTTCATTTTAATGTGACAGCCCAGAAACCTCTTTCTCGTGAGAAAGAATCTATTTGTTTATATAAACTAAGATAAAGGTAGTGAAACTCTCATGAATCCAGGTGGCCAATTAGCTGCAGGGGGCGTGCAGTCAGGGCCAATCAAGTGAGAATCCATTTTGTATATAAAAGCTGAATTTAATAAATAAATTGATCTTTTATGGCACTTGACTTCTCGAGTTCCCGTGTTTCGACATCCGCTCGCAGCGACACTTTAATACAATCAAAGAGAAAAGCAAAAAAGGACAATGTCCATTACATTGCAGTCAATTTTGCAGAGTTGCTTTTATTGACTTTTTTTCCCCCTTTTGCTTTTACTTCCATGTGAGTCTGTTTTGCAACGATCGCAGGGAGCTGATCCAGGTGTGTTGGCTGTGCAGGGAGTGAGGTGTCTCTTTTTCTTCTGATGGCAAACCTTTAACTGTGTGTGCAGCCTGTGGGAGGGCTTGCTGGGGAGGGCTGGTTACAGGTTACAGACAGCATAATTTGCACACTGATTTCCCCCACAGTCTTCGAGTTTTATGGGTTAGTGCAGGTTGATGGAGGAAAAATTTACCAGTTCCAGACATGTGGAACTGGTACAAAAGGAGGGGAGCTTTAATGACTGCTTTTCAACAGGATTTGGGATGTGAATGAGCTTGTTCTAACTATAAAATGTGTGAAAAAACCACTGGGAAGCTGTAGTGTCTGGAGTGGCAATGCCATTTTTTAATGCTTAAATGCTAACATCAAGTTTTCCCCCAGCGTAATCAGGAGGGTGAGAAATGTGTAAGGAAGATGAGAAGCAAAACAAAGATAAACTATTTCTTTTCATGGGATATTCTTGACCTCTATAAGGACAGTTGGTCATGGAAACTTGCCAGTTTTGTAGTCAGGCTAAAATGTCCTTGTGAAAGTTTCCCCGGAGTAGTTGTTTGGGTTATTGCCTGCTGGGTTACATTTTTGGGTGTGAATTTTTACGCTTCCAACCTCTTTGTGACAAATGATAGCTTAGCAGTCATCCACTGTGCACTGGGAACCAGCCCTGGTGAGCATTTGACTTTTTGTCCCTGTAATCTTTGGGCGCATTCCTCGATGGATTTTTCTCCCCTAATCCTGTTATTTCTTCAAAGTAGCTGCATCTCACTTTATTGTGTTTGCTACAGCTGGGCACTGTGGCTCATGGCTGACTTGTGAATGGAATGTGTCCCTTGTGTTCCCAGACTTGGGAAATCAGGTGAATCAGTTGATGAACTAACAGCAGAGTTAAAAGAACAGGGCGCTAGGCTTAAGGTTAGTTCTTTACACGCAGTAAATCTCTGTGACATGGGGAGGAGATAAGTTGGTGTTGGAGCTTTTTCTGCTGGAGTATGGGATTGTGGTAGTTTGAGAAGCAGACAGAGGCTTACAGCTGCAGGGGACTGCAGAAATTCAGGTGCTTTTTAAGTATTACTAAATAAAGCTTAAATAGTCTCATCTGTTTTTGAGTTGTGGCATAACTTCCCTGTTTCATCTTTAAGAGCACCAAGTGCTGAATAACAATCTTAAACTTAGTTGGAAAAAACCCCAAACATCCACCAAAAAAAATCCCCCCAAACCAAAACCAAACTACCCGCAACACCTCAAAAACAAAGGGAAATATGAAAACCTAACCGAAGGAAAAAACCCTAGAAAACCCAGACTAACTAGTGCAGGGTACGTACTTGACATCTGCACTGAGAAAGCTGTGGTGGTGGTGTTCTGGGTTTTTTTAAGGAGAAAAACAAACTGTTGGAGCCTGTTTCCCAACATCTAATTTTATGGTAGTGTGTGTGCTATTTTATCTCGTTTTGGCATTGGGTAGCTTGTATTTACAAGGGAATTGTTGGGAAGGAGAAGGAAGGAGACTCGTAATTAGAGTGAAGCTAAATATGATAACTTTTCTTGTACCCAGTAAGAAATACAGACCTGCCTTCCATACTGAACACACAGCTGTGCAGCACTTAGCTTTGTTAGACTGATTCTTTTGCTTTTCTCCTCTCTAAATAAGAATTGCATGGTTTTAAATTCTTCAAACCAACCCAAACAAGTTGCGTGCATTTGTCTCAAAAAATATGTAAAGCCTTTAATAGGAACAAAGTTTTGTTTGCTGTTTGTTGGATTTCTGTTTTTCTTTTCTTTTAGGGGATTTCAAATTATGTCATATTTTAGAAAAAGAAGACCAATAAGGGAATCTGTTTGAATTTGTAGTTGAAATCTGCACCAGCTTTCAGGGAGGCTGATGCGGACACTGGAATTATGGAGGAATGTGTTTGACACAATAAGGGGGAAAGGCATTTCCATAATTCCTCAGGCTTCTCATGAGAAGACAGAAAGGAAAGGGAAATGCTGATGAATGATATTTACATTGCTGCTTTAGTATTCCTGGCCCGGGTGTTGGTAATGGAGCCCTCATTTTTTCCAGGGAGAAATCTGAGGTATCTGTGTACAAAACCAGTCAGTTTTCATATTCCCTTGCGTTTCCTGTGGTTGGATCCCCTCTGCTCCACACAGCTGTGGCCTGTGATGATGGAGGAGAGATTGTAGCTGTTTTTCCTGAAGGTTTTGCTTCCTTACAGGCTCCTTTTTCCTTCTGGAAAATGTGCTACTAATATAACAAGGAATTCTGTGGCACCATCTACTTAAGCATGTCTAATACATTTATCTGATTAGCACCTGGTGTAATAAACAGTTAGTAGCATCAGCCATCTGTAAAATGGAGATAAGGCCTCCAAATTTGATTGACAGAGCTTAATCAGGGAAGGGAGATCAATGTTGTGATTTACCACCTGTGCTTCCAGCCCTGGCATCGCTCTACTGTATGTGCTTACTCACATGTAAAACCTCTGTGCAGCTATCCAGGTACTTGGAATTCTGCTCTGCCTTTCATAAATAGATGATTTTGGAAATTTGAATGGAGGAAACTGGTAACTCTGGAGGGCAGATTGCTGCCCAGTTGTATCAGTGGAGTAATGAATGTTGAGCACTAACTAGAGCATGAAACACAGGGTATGAAGTAGAGGAATTTTCTGTTGCAGTTGTTTTCTGGGTAAGTTTCTCAACTCCCTTCAGTCCAAAGGCTACCTGACTTGTTACCCAAAAAAAAAAAAAAAAAGTTATGCAGTGTTTTCATAGCTGTTTTCTTTTATGGCCAAACAAAGCTTGGGCCATGCTTTGAATGCCTCTTCAAATGTTTAGTTCTTGTCATCTTGTTGTCTTCTTGTTTGCAGATGTATGTTTATATGTTTTATTTTTAACTTCTATATCAACTTGTTTTCAGTTGTACCAGGCCACTTCCTGATATCTTATTGACAACAGATTGAGAAACTGCTGTAGCAAAAGCCTAGCATGTAGGGAAAAACTGATTTTTATTTTGTCTGCTTCCCAGCGTTCCAGGGGACCATTCCATACCTCATTTCTGTATCCACTTGCTGCTTTCTCTGTGTAAACTTTACTAGATAATGATCTGCTGAAACCAAAGGGAATGTTTTCAAAATTAGCTGTTCTCCAGCCAGAGTGCGTGATGGGGAGCGTTAAGTGTTCTGGTACAATGCATGTAAATCCTTTTACTGGCTGAACACAGGAGCTCATACCAATGAGTTCCCACTATTATCCACCACTCCTGGCCAGGGCTCTTGAGGCTGTTCCCAAATAGGCTCTTTAGTAAGTAGAATGAAAAATGGGCTGAAGAATAGCTGCAGTATATATTGCTCTGTAGGGTTAGTGTTAATGCCATAAGTGTTTCCTAAAGCAGGTTAACAGCTGTTCCAAAGTCATTTAATTGTGTTCTCAGACCAGTGTTTGTGGGTGTAGATTCACTCTCAGTAGCTGTCTTGGTGATACCAGACACGCTGAGGTTATTAATTAAACAATAATTATTCAAGCTTGTTTGCATGGTTGTCTGGTTTGTGTGATTTCACACATTTAGACAAGGTTGAGATGTAAAGAAGCTACAGAATATTTCAGGAGGAGCCAAGAGTGTGAACTGCTGATAAAAAGAAGGCACTTCCTCTAGGTGAATTTTAGAAAGCAAATTTAGAGAATAACCTGATGAAAACTGGGGAAGAATTGCCAAGAAAAGAGCAACGTGGCTGAATTGTCCAAGGACTGTGGAGTCCTGTCTGGTGAGGCGTCACTCTGTAGATGTCTTACTGGGTAATAAGGTTCAAATCTGTAATGAACTTGAGAGTCCTCAGCATGAGTGTGGTTCTGGGACTTAGAGATGAAACACTGAGGGCTTCATGTTCACCCTGTACATCTTTTCTCCTCATACCTATCTCGTGCTGTTGGGGCTTCAATAGTTTACCAGACCATTTTCAGGGACCAGTTTGTGCTGTGAAAGCCCTGCTTTGTTGGCTGTCCAGCACAAAGATGGGAAGCAGAGACAGTGAATCAATAGGCAGGAGGAGATGTTGTGTTAGTGCAGATTGGCACTGCTTGGGGAAGTAGTTGGGGTGCATTTTGGATAGCCCCCCTTGGGGGAGGCCTCTGCAATATAGGCCAGTGGCTGAGCATCACGGAAGGCTCTGGAATTCTGTGTAGGGATGTGTGTGTGCATTGGAGGAGTAACAGCATCTGCTGTGTCATGTTGCCTTTCATTGATGTGTCTTGAGCAGTTAAACCCAAGAATTACAAGGGTGGGCTCCCAGAGAAGTGCTGCTCTGGATATCCAGGATGCCTTGTGCTCTGCAGATGTTATCACTTCATCCAGCACTGTCCCAAGTCAACACTGAATTAGCTTGTATTATTTTACTGCAAATTTCTGGCAGGTAGCTGGAAATTTTTAGGAGCTGTTACATAGGTGGGGTTAGCAGGTGATACATTAGTCTGTTAAAGCAGAGGTGTTAAGACTTGCTTCTCTGAGTCACTTAGCAGGAACCTGAAGCCTGAGGAGGCGTGTGGGGTAAGGTCACTTGTCCTGGATTTGGTTTGGTTTCTTTAAGCCATTTTATGGAACAAATAGCAAAGTGTCTGTTATGAAGTTATGAATCTGAGGAATTGAAGATTGCTTGTTTTCCCCATTTATCAGGGCCTGGAGCACATGAAGGAGCAGGTGGGACATCCTTGTCAGGAGGAGGTCAGGGCTTTCAAGTTAAGGATATGACTCCTTATCTTCCCTGAGTTAATCTGTTACACAGTTAACAACATTTTGAACTATGTATCAAAGCTTTAAAGAAATGCTTCTTGCTTCTATAGTGTTAACTGTGTGTGTTCTCAGGATTGCAGATATAGTTAAGAACTTCTGCACAATGGCAAGGAAAGGATGCTGAATCCTACCTGGCTTTCCTAGGTACCTTTCATCAGTGGATTTGACTTGCTTTGTAAAAGAGCTTGTTCACAGTATGCCTCTTACAGAGAGGGAACAACCCACCTGCTCCAGACTGGAGAGCAGAACTCGGGTATGGGGTGATAGATTCCAGAGCTGTACCCTGATTTTTCACACTGTTTCTTATGTGCAGGATGGGTAGAAAAGAAAGGATAGCTTTGGAAAACAGTGTAAGCTTAGTTTACAGTCACATAATAGATGTAGTTGTGAAGTCAGATTGAGATAGTGGGGTGCAGTCAGGCACTTGATAAGAGAACACTCTGAGTCATCAGCTTTCCCCGTTCTTTGATGTCATTTGTCCTCTGGGGCCACATTCTTAAGACTCATCTTTTTTCACTTCTGCATCTGTCTGAGAATCAGTTACTGTCCAAAGCTGCCCAGTTACAGTCAAATTCACTGTCAAAAGGTGTTTGTTTTCTAGATACAAGCAGTGGAATAGAATAAGTAAATTTGAAAGATTTTGCCACAACTTGCTGTGATTGAGGAATTGTCGGGTTGGTAGCACTTATTAGGAGCCTCCTCCCTCTGCTTTGGAACTTTAGTATGTTGATGTAGTAAATTTTTGTAATTCACACTTACTGTAGCACAATGTCAAAGAGTTTAATAAAATTATGTCAGATGAAGTGTCTCCTTCCTTTGTACTGATGTGCAAAATTAATGGATTAAATTTCTGCAGCGCAGTAAAATGACACATTTTTCTTTCCTTCCATGAGTTGTTCTAGGCAGGATCCAAAAGTGCTGAGCAAGGATTTCGTTCATTTTGGCAGATCCTGCTGTGGTGGGAGCTGGACAGACAGGAAATGCAGGCCTCTTAGCTGATTCACAGGACAAATTTGGCCTGTGATTCTTTGCTTAGTAGAGATGTCTCTGTGACTCGATATAATTGGTGGTGCTCCTGGGTGCTGTGAGCAGGGAGGTGCCGGTGTTGTGAAGCAGCGTTACCTCCCCGGGGAGTGGCCTGCCTGGGATCTGGCAGTGTTGCACCACTCTGGGAGCACCAAGCAAAGGAACTGAATATTTTAAGGCTACTTCTTTCACTATATCTTATCAGGTCTACTGTTTTTTTCCCTTTTTGTCTTCTAGATTTGGCAAAGCCTCCAGTAAATGAACCACGGGAACCAGAACAGTTTCTAATGCAGACGCCCCAGGGAAATCCACTGCTGCTTTCCCACACCCTACAAGAGCTATTGAGCAAGGATACTGTGCAGGTGGAGCTCATACCTGAGAAGAAGGGCCTTTTTCTGAAACATGTGGAATATGAGGTTTCCAGCAAGGTAATGTGAATGAGCTTTGGGCTTGGTGAGAAGGTATCCCCTTAGGAATTTCTGTGCAGTTTCTGCTGGCAAGGTCCTGAGTGATTTCGATGTGCTGGGTGATGCTGATTTTGAGCAGAGCAGTTGTGTGGGCTGGCTTTTAAAGCAGTAGCACTGGGCCTTCCTGACCTGGGCCTCTGCAGCATGGAACATCTTCCAACTGAGGTGTGGCAGATGTGCTGCAAGTTCACTCGCTTGAAACCTGAGCTCAGTGCAAACGCAGGTGTACGACAACAAAAACTGAATGGTTTTGTAACACATCAGTGCAGGTAGCTGGATATTTCAAACTGTTTCGAGCTAGTGAAGAAATTGGCAGTGCAAAAAACAGTTGTGGAAGTGCTGCTGTCTAAGGTGTGTTATTGACTTCTCCTCCCCCTTCTGTGCCTGCAGCGGTTCAAGTGCTCGGTGTACAGGCGCTACAACGACTTCGTGGTGTTCCACGAGATGCTGCTGCAGAAGTTCCCCTATCGCATGGTGCCAGCACTGCCACCTAAGAGGATGCTGGGAGGTAAGCCTGCATCTTGAGTTCTGGCTGGAGGGGTTTTGCTTCGTGGTCAAGGCGGTACTGTTGAATATAAATGTTTAAAAGTTTGAAAGTCTTGGCTTCTGCTTGGCTCAGGCAGCAGCTTTGAGGTTGTAATACACAATTTGGGGGTGTGAATTATTGCCATCCTAGAAATTCCGATAGGTGAGATATCAACACAAAATTTTAGTGGGGTTTCTTCTTGTGGAATTTCAGTATATAATGATTTTTCTTAATAAATGTTTTGTTGTAATTCTACCCAAGAGCATGGCAGAGTTGCAGGTATTGCTTCTTAGAAAAACAGGTTGTGATGATCATTGTTTAGTGGTGGACTTGGCAGTGTTAGTTTAACAGCTGGATTCAGTGATCTTAAAGTTCTTTTCCAGCCTAAATGGTTCAAAGGCTCTATGCTCTGTTTAGCATAACCAGAAACTATAAACTGAGGCTGGAATCAGTGTCACTTCATTCAAGTATACTTTAATTGTTAGACAAGAAACCAAGAAGTAGCCCAAGACAGAAAGCGTGTTAAAGTTCCTTCAGGAATATTTTTCATTAATCTCAGATATTGACACTGGTTTTAAACATTTATTATTTCAAACGTTGCATAACCGTATGAAGTCCTGTCTTGTTTAATACTTTATCTGTGAAAGAACAGGCTTTTCAGAATCTTCTCTCCTGCCCATGGTGCTAAGCTCACTGTGTTTCAATAAATAATTGATTTCAATTGAGGAGTTCATGTAGTGCTCCAGTAAAGCAGGATTGGTAAACAGTGAGCAGAGCAGGGTGTACAGTGAACTGGAGCAAAGCAAAATCACACCGCTGAGAAGCCTCAACGGTGATATATTCTTATGATGGAATGTGAATTGTGAAGACTTTTTTTGGGGGTTGTGAAACCCATGTGTTGAATTTAACCTGATTCAGTGTTCTCAGCCAGAATTTCCACTTCATGCAACACCTGTGAGCAAAGAGACCTTCTCTGATTAATCTCAGTGGAGAGAGGATGCTTGAAAGAAGCTCCCAATATCTGTCACTTGGCAGGGACTGTTATTTCCGTGCATTGCTGGTGTGTTGATATTTCCCTGCATTCACTGGTGCATTTCTTCCCACACATATCATAACTTTAGGAAAAAAACCTGACAGGATTAGTTCCCAAACTGTGCTAGGAGAACAGTTCTGATACAGTGCAAAGCTGTGATAAGGCAGAGAGTGCTGATTGCCTTTAGTCCAGTGACTGCATATAGAAGAGCTGTGGAAGTGGGCTTAATGGAAACTGCAGACAGGAAAAAGGAAAGGGAACGGGTAGTTCTTGTTTCTGAGTGGATTAATGGACTGACAAATGGAGTTGCAGGACACAGGATTTGATGGATTAGTTTAGATGTGTGACTCTTGGAGCCTCCAAGTCCCAGAGCCAGATGGACGAAGCTCCGTGCTTTGTCCTTGGTGTGCTCCTCTGCTGAGTTGCACGGATCCCAGTGGGGGTCTGCTCCCTCCATCTTTCACCTGGAGATGGAAGACCTGCTCTGCTTATTTGGAGGATGGCAACCAGCTGAGGCAGATCCTGTGGGAAGTGTGTACATGACTTCAGAAATGTCCGTGCAGGTTAAGTGTGAGCAAAGCAAAATCAAGATCTGCAACCCCAGGGGCAGAAAAATGAATTGGTGAGTGGTGCTGTACTGAGGATCACCTGTGAGAGTCCTCACAGCCAGCAAACTGCCAGCTTAAAACTGAGGCAAAGAGTAATAATCCTTCATGATACGACAGTGTTGTCATGGATAAGAGCATTCCTTTAATTTCTTTCTATGCTGCTTTCTTTTCCTTCAGTCTTTGACTTTATTTTTCATTGTACCTGAAAAACTCTGGAAACTTTGATTTACTGCCTTACTGCAGTTACTGCCAGATTGAAATTCTTCCTGTTTCAGCGAGAGGAGCAGAATTTTTTTTTAAGTTTGACAAGTACATCTGGGTGGATGTACTGCAGTTGCTGTGCAAGTTTTCCAAATTAATTTCTGACATCTTGCATGAAAAGGATGGATGCTGATCCCAGGAGTCCCCACTGGACTGGGACATCCTCTATGGAACTGATTCAGAGGAAGAAGAATCTCTGTAGGCCCATCGTTTGTAAGTGGAGGTTTCAGGCCTTAGGCTTGGTTGTTTATCCTGCCTCCCTGACCCACCCTGTGGAAATAACTACATGTAGCTATGTCTGCTGGATTTTGGGAAGAGGTAAAGAATGCGTGATGGAATGCTTGTTCAGGTGGTCAGTCTAAAAGGTCTGGTTTTGGGAGCTGACAGGTTATAGGTGACCATAATTTGGTTTTTGTTGCAGTGCTTTCTTTTTTCTTTCTGAGCAGCTCTAATGTGAGGTGCAAATTGAAATTTCTTGTTTCTTCCCGCAGCTGATCGCGAGTTCATAGAATCGAGGAGGAGAGCGCTGAAGCGCTTTATAAACCTGGTGGCTCGACATCCCCCTTTCTCAGAAGATGTGCTCTTGAAACTCTTTCTGTCCTTCAGTGGCTCAGTGAGTGTTTGTTAGCAATAGTCCTGAGCTTGCATGTCTTGCTGTAACTGCCTCACCGGGCACAGCATTCAGAATTGCTGTTAACCTAACATGGGTTTGCTCCCTGTGATGAAGAGAATTTTCTCTCAGTAGGTGTTTCCACAGTGGAAAGTGGAAGGTAATTTCACTCAATGCCAGAAGTGTAGTATTTTGAAAATTATAACTGTTCGTAGGGGAATAGAGATTATGCTTTTCCTTAAGTTAAACCTAACCTGGGTAAAGCTGTATCTGCTGAGTTGTGCCTTGCTGCTGCAATATATCTGAGACCTGTATAAACTGCCTGTGTGTTGCTTAGTTCTTTCATGCTCATTTGATTCTATATTTTCTCCAGGATGTACAGAATAAGCTAAGGGAGTTGGTCCAGGGAGTAGGAGATGAATTTGTGACTTGCAGATTAGCTACCCAGGCCAAGGTATGTATATTAATTTCTTGCAAGGTGTTATTCTGGTTTAAATGGTTTTCTTCTCCAGGTGCCTCAGTTATGGCATTTGTAGAGTGATGGAGACCTTAGGTAGGAGACAGTGGTTTCCAGAGTTTGAAGGACTTGTAATTTTATTGAAAAGATCAAATAAACTTTTGACTCTTAAGGGCCTGATATTTCTAGCTAAATTCTGGCTCATGAACATGATAAAAATTAAACAATGAATCCTGCTCAGAACATGTTTCTCTGTAATTACTTGTACTTGCATAACAAACAAATGCACAAATTGCACAATTTAAAAGTTAATATCTAGATTGATGTCTTTCCCTTGTGCTCATGCCTTCATTCTATTTGTTGTCCTCTCCCTGTGGGAAAGCAATTTGGACTGTTATGGAAAGGTTAGTTATAAGTTCTCCATATATCTGTTTATCCCAGTGATTAGTGCTATGACAAGTTTTAAGTACACATCCACTGTGTTCATTGAGCAATTTCAAAGCAAGTTGTTGTTCAGGTTCCTGCAGTGCTTGCAGAAGGTTTTGCAACTGAAGCTTAATTCAGGCTTTTACCAGTGATAAACTGGTCAAAAAAAGCTGAACTTTCAGTTCATGCTTGACTTTGCTGGGCTGGGAGTTACGAGTAGGATCAGATCAGAACTTGTGAGCGTGAAACCCCACAAACTGTTTTAACTGCATAGCAGAATTGCAGATTTTGCCAACTCTGTCTACACTGGGTATTTGAATGCCTTTCTGCCTCTGAAAATTGGTGCTGCTTGTGTGATGTCTGACTTGGACACCTAAATGGGAAGCTGATCTCTGCAGGGTTGTTAGAGCACAGCATGAGGGAGTGAGCACAAGAGGGAATCCTGTCCCTCTCTGCAGACTCTGATTTATCAACCAGCAATCCCTCTGTACTCCCTCAGGACTTCCTCCCAGCTGACATTCAGGCCCAGTTTGCTGCCAGCAGGGAGCTGATCAGGAATATTTATAACAGCTTTTATAAGCTCCGGGACCGTGCGGAGAGGATCGCTTCCCGAGCCATCGACAACGCCTCCGACCTCCTCATATTTGGGAAGGAGCTGAGGTAGGTTGGGAGGAGCAGGGTTTACTGATGGGAACATTTCTACAGTTGGTTTAGAACTCAAAACTGTTGTAAAGTTTACCTGCAAATGGTCTGGTAAGAATGAGTATTTCAGTGCATGCTGTAGGACATAATAAATTTTCTTTCTGTAAAAGAAGGAAATGCACGCTTTCCACTAAGGCTGCATTCCCTAGAGTGTGAGGAAAGAAAACAGAAATACCTTCACATTCAGGTACTTGTGTTATTGTCTCTCTCCCCAGTATATACACAGTTCACTCTGCATTTGTGATGGGACAGCAGTAGCTGAGCACTGTGAGCTGTTTAGACAGATTTGCAACTCTGATCTGCTCCTGCAAATAACTTTTATCCACTCAGTGGAATTTGTATCCTAGATGTGACCACTGCTTATCTCCTTCCAGTGCTTTGGGCTCAGACACTACCCCGCTTCCTTCTTGGGCTGCTTTGAATAACAACACATGGGGGACTCTGAAACAAGCCTTGAAGGGTCTGTCTGTTGAATTTGCACTTCTGGCAGATAAGGCTGTGCAGCAGGTGAGTCTTTTACTTTTTTCTTTTTNTTTTTTTTTTTCTTTTTGTAACATGAATGAGGTTCATTGCTGCCCTAAATTTCATCCTGAATCATGAGCTCTATGGACAAAAGCCCTTCAAGAGTTAAGAGGGAGATTGCAGTCCAAACTCACATCCTCAACTAACAGCCTGCTTGTTCAAGCTTGTGTGAAATACCTGGCCTGTGTTTAAATGGGGAAAAAATGTAACAGGCAAGGGAAAGGAGGGAAAAACCTGCTTTCTTTCTTAATTTTAAATGGTTACTGCACACATTAAGTTCATTATTATGCTGAGCTCTCCGAAAGCGCTGTGTTCCATCTTATTAATCTGCTACAGAGAACCCAGAATAACCTACTCCTGAATCAAATTTTCACACTCATATGCTTATACATTACATGAGAATTATTCAGACAGAAGCACCACATTCCTGCCTAAGTGTACAGTGTGGTAATGACTGTCAGGAAAATGTGAGAACACGACAGTCTGGGAAGGAAAAGTAATAGTTTTGTCTTCAGTGCTCTTCATCTCATTGTGTTAAAACACTCAGTGTGCTTTTGTAGATCAGTCAGGCCAGGTCTCTTTCTCTGGAGTTTACGCTCCAGAGAGCTCTATTGATACAGGAAGAAAAGAGTATTTTGTAAAATAAAAAAACTGGTAGTGAAATTTGTCTTGGTGTCTCATCTCTGCCTTCTGATGCATGAACTATTATGGGGAACATGCAGGTATTCAGGGTTTTAATGGATTAGTTATCTTGTAGGGAGGGAAGATGAAAGGTTGGAGGAATCTGCAAGAGCAAGGAATTCCAGGCAGAGTGTGCTGAAAGGACTGACACGCAGGCCTGTGAAACCAACTCCTCTTGTTCTAATGATCAGTCAGTTGGAAAAGCTGTTCCTGCCTCAGTCAGGGCTTTGTTCTGCACACTGAAGACTAAACACTCCAGTGCCATTGGAGAGGTTTTTGATGCAGTTGTGTAAGCGCCGATGTGCCCTGGAGAGTGCAGTGAGAGGCTGCGTGGTGAGGGGGGGTGAAGGGCTGTGATGCCAGGCTTACGTAAAATGTACTTTTTCCTTGTTTTCTAGGGTAAACAGGAAGAGAATGATGTGGTGGAGAAGCTGAACCTTTTCTTGGATTTACTCCAGTCCTATAAAGTGAGCTCTGCTGTTCTTCTGCCAACAAGAAAGTTGTTTAGAGCAAGCTTGTGCTCTTTAGAGGGTGTAACGCCAACTGGATGGAAAACTGTCTGTGAGGCCAGTTCAGAGGCAAACTGGGCATCTGGCAGAGGGAGGGGAGTGGCTGTTGGCCATAAGGAGCTCTGTAGCCTTACTGGTCAGCTCGTCTGATGATGAGAACTTGCCAAAGGGCAAACTCTGCAAGGAATTTAAAAATATGATTGGTTAAACCGTATGGATCAGCTAACGTTTTGGTATCAGATTTGGCTGCTTTTGAGTCAAAGCACTGAATTAGATTGCTGCTGGTTTGCTCATGGAGACATGAGTTCAGTTATGAATGAAAGGATTTTGCTAATACTAATCTTTTGGTCAACTGTACGTGGCAGCCTCTGCTGACATTCCCAGGCCAGGACTGAAACTGGAGAGCACTATTGAGCCAGCACTTTAATTAATTGCCAGCACTTAATACTGAGAAGGTCAGAAAAGATAAGAGGCCTGATAAGATCCAGAATGTTGGCAAAAGTGAGGCTCCAGGTTGCCTCTTAAGTTCACTGGTCTGGGTTCAAACAGTTTTGTATCTTAAATTCTTAGCCACTGGCATTTTTTGTCCCTCTTGAAAGCAAAGGAGCAAAAATCTGCAGCATAGAAAAGTGTGAGCATGTGTGTGTGTTCCTGATGTACTTGGCCGTGTGTTTGCTGACTCTTGGCTTCCACTCTGTACCTGTTGTTTTCTTTTCCCATAAAGGACCTGTGTGAAAGACACGAGAAGGGGGTATTGCACAAGCACCAGCGAGCGTTGCACAAGTACAGCATGATGAAGAAGCAGATGATGAGTGCCACTGTGCAGAACAAGGAACCAGAATCAGTGGAGCAACTGGAGTCTCGGATTGTGGAGGTGGGCAGGCACCTGGGAGAGCAAAGGGTGGGACTGGGCTCCTTAATGGTGCTGCTCTGTAGCTCAGTCACATTTGCACAACGTTTTTGGACTGGAAGGGTAAGCTGTACTTTGGAAAATTTGAGTTGCCTGCAGTGCCACATGGAAAACATGTTTGTTTTCCTCAACACTTATTACTGGCCCTCTGGCAGCACACAGCAGTCTGCACGATGGAAAGTGCAGTTCCTGTTGGATCAAATGGGTCCAGGAACTGCCTTTTTTAGGTGTTTGAATTGCTGGTATGGGGAGGAATGCTGTTTTCTCCTGGTGTAAGTGCTTGGCACCCTCTTCCTGGTCACTGAGTTCCTCTTCTTTCAGCAAGAAAACGCGATCATAACCATGGAGCTGCGGAATTACTTCTCCCTGTATTGCCTGCATCAGGAGACACAGCTCATCCACATCTACCTGCCTCTCACATCTCACATTTTGGGAGCCTTTGTCAACTCCCAGATTCAGGGTCACAAAGAGGTGAGTTCTGGACTGTATCCTTTTTTCCAAAATATGACTGAGAATTTGAATGGATTTGTTTTCACCCACTCGCCTTCATCCTCTAATCATCTGTGCAGCTGGGCTCTTTCATAACTTAAAAAGTTACCTGAGATTTTTCCAGTTTGAGCTGAGGATCAAGGTTGGCCTCTAAAACCTCTAAAAGATGGTATCTTCTTTCAGCAAGTTGCTGG
The DNA here is from genome assembly GCA_013397795.1 of Orthonyx spaldingii. Taxonomy (NCBI): domain Eukaryota; kingdom Metazoa; phylum Chordata; class Aves; order Passeriformes; family Orthonychidae; genus Orthonyx; species Orthonyx spaldingii. The sequence continues at coordinate 3,465,138 of VZTJ01000306.1, read as the reverse complement.
GCTTTTCTTTTCTTCTCTCATCTGTAGCTGGCCCTACCCTATGGGTAGTTGAAAAAGACCCCACTATTTTGTAATGAATGATGTGTGTTTGCTAGATTAATCTAATTTTTGGTTGTGCTACACAGGAATTGTATGACAAGAAAACTTCCCGGATTTTGCTCTAAAACTTAGAAGCTCCCTTTTGTTAAACCCTAAATATGGCCTTTACTATTCCCCATGTACAGACTTTCTTGCTTTTTATTGGAAAAGTCTCTCTTCCTTCAGCTCCCTTCCATGCCTTCAGTGAAGGAATTTGATGAAGGGAAATCTCCCTTCCATACATGCTCAGGAAAATGTTCAGGAAGCTGCACATGGCACTGGTCTAAAACGAACAATCTGGGTCCACTGAACTTCCTGAAAATCGTTCAGCAAATTTGTGTTGTGCTTCGGAGTACCTGAGACTGCTGTTAAAATTCCGTGTGATGAGATCGTTAGCTGCTGTGTTGTCATGCCTGCTTTCTCTCCTTCTCCACTCACAGATGAGTAAAGTCTGGAATGAATTGAAGCCGAAGTTGAGCTGCCTTTTTGTGGGATCTAGCAGTATGCCAACTCCACCACTCTCACCTCCAGAGGGAAACTTCTTTTCCAATTAATGTTCGGAGCATCCCACATGGAGCAAGAAGGGCAATCAGCGAAGGGGTGGGACCTCTACCTCCAATGAATCCTCCAAACAGCTATTTTTATTTTATTTTTTTTTTAATATTGCTGCTTTGAGCTGCTCTCTGATTTAGACAGACTGGATGTGGGGCAGAACATATGGATATAGAGACAATTTTGTAATTTTGCAATGCCCTGGGGCAGAGCTGATGTTCATTATCCTGCAGACACTCCTCATGGGGTTGGGATATGGCCTGGCACAGCGAGTGCTGCAGTGTTGTTGCTGAGGCCTCTGCATCTTGTACTAACAGTCCTCCAATCATGTTTATCTGCAGCTGTGCTGACACATCTCTGCACGTCTCTGAAGTGCTGAGATGAACAGGATAGCTGAAGCACTTGCTTGTAGTGGAGATAAATTGCCTTTTATGCCTTGGAGGGCCTGTGTTAGGGATGTGTGTGCACAAGAAAAGCTGAAAGCCATCCCCCATCCCATTGTAGGTGTCTGGATTTGATTTCTTACTGCTAGACTTTAGCACAAAATGAATGAAGTGGTTGGATTTTCTAAGCCAGCCGGGCAGGGGTCAGTGCTGCTGTGTGACAGGGATTTTCCTGACGGTGCTGGATGGACTGTATTGTCAGTGTGCTTCCCTTCACGGTTGCAGGGCAGCCTGGGGACTTGCTCATATTTTTCAGTTTGGGGCCAAAGACAGCTGGGTTCAGGAACTCAGAGGAGTTTGCCTGGCATAAATGAGATAATAATTGACTAAAACACTCCTTAACTGTAAACCACTCGTACTACAGGAGCAGAACAGCTACAAGGTAGCTTGTTCATTTCCTCTGGAGGTTCTGACCTCCATCTGGTGAGTAGCTGTTTAGGTCTGTTGACCCGAAGGCTGGTGTTTTCTTTGGTGTAATATCAGAAGCATCCTGTTACACCAGCAGGCTGGAACACAGTGCTGATAAAGTTCATTAGCAAAAAATCAGTATTATCAGGATGTTACTGTCATTCTTTTTCCTGGCTGCGGGTAGCATTGCAGTGTGTTTGTTTGTGAAGGAGAGTAGACATTTAAGTGAAAGTTCTCATCTCTAAAAACACCACAGCCCTTGGTAATGAGGTTTTCAGAACGGTTTGTGGTTGTGATAAAGGGACTAAACATTCTCCACTTTGTATCTGCAGTGACTTTCCCTCGGGAGGCAAAGGGGGAGAGCGTGCATGTTGTGTTACCTCAGGGGAAATGGTGCACATCCTCCAGAGAAACTGATAGCGAACTGCAAACGTCTGCAGCAAAACTCTGAGTGAACAGGACTCCCTGAACCTGACTTCTCTGGGGCCAAAATAGCTTCCAAAGGGGAATTTGTGACTTGGCTTCTTAGAATTTTCTTTCAATGGGTAAAAAAGGAAGCACATGAACATGGATGAGTGCTTGCTGTCAAACTGGAACCATTACAGTGTTTTCCCAGTGGGGAACTTCCCCATTATCAGGAAGTATATTTAAATCCTCCAATCACAAAAGCTTTTTTGATTGGTTTTTTTTTTTTTTTTTTTTTTTTTTTTTTTTTTTTTTAATTTAGAAAATTCAGTGCAACATGAAACTCTTCCTAGCCCAGGTGGAAATTCTGGGTTAGTTTCTTTACCTAGGAGTAAGATAAGTTATTTGCCCAGTTTCAGGAGACTGAATAACCATTACTCACACTCCTCAAAATGGAGTAAATACACTGATATGGGTGAATTCCTTGAGTGCTGGGCCTTAAGCAGTGTGTAGCCAACCTTGCACAGAATGCATTAAGAGCTTTTCCCAACAATTTAAATGTTAACTCACTTTCCTCCTGCACATGGCCCTTGTCCAGCGAGACAGATGAACTGCAGAGGGCTGTGACAGATTTGATTCTCTCCTGGAGATTTCCAAAGTGATGCAGAAGAAATTCTGCTCACAAGCTGGAACAAACTGGCAGGGGAGGGAAATGTTTCTGCAGTCCAGTTACAAAGCAGATATGATCTCAAGCATGGCACAACAGGTTTTTCTACTTGACCTTGTCTTGATTAGGAAGATGGTTTGTGGTTCAAGTGTGGAAAGCGTGTTACCAGACTTTTCCATGCTCTTCACTCCTGGCATTATCAGAAGGTGCTGGCTGGTTTGGCTGGCTTAGTTTCAGCATCCATCCTCCCTCATTTATCTTTGTTTGCCTGATGTGGTGAACAGTGAAATTGAGAAAATACTGTATGTTTTGAGGCAGGATCTGGTAATTTATGATGGGTCTCGTATGTAATTTGTTTGACTGGGCACTGCTCTATGGGAGCAGTTGCAAAGGACTACCCTTGAATGGGACTTTGCACTTCTCCCTTTTAGAAAAAAATTACAATTTGGAACGTGATTTAAAATTAAAGAACGACCCCCAAAAAGCAAACATCAAAATGGCGTTCGGGCTTTAGACTAATTCCTCTTTCCTGTTCTCCTTCAAGCACAAATTCTACAGTCCGAGTGCAGAGACTGTAACAATGATAGCAACACACCACAGGACCTACAAAGAAACTGGCATTACGTTGTTTTGAGAAACACTCACTCCTCCATTGTCAGCCCTTGAGTCTTTGAGAAGAGTTTTGGGGGTGGGCTTTTCTTGTTTTGGTTTTACTGTTCACCAGGTATTTGAGAACTGAAGCCCAGTATTCTCAAGGCTGATCCAGCTGCTGGAACTTTCAGAGTTTATTTCATACTGGACTGTCAAGCTTCTGTCTCATTTCTAAACACATGCAGACACTATTTCACACCACCCTTAGTTTGCAAACCTTTCTTCTGGGAGACTGGTCAGTGTGCAAATAGCACTGTTTGTTTACCTCAACTTGTGAGGGATTTCCTTACTGTCTTTATTATGTTCAGTTTATGGATCTGTCAGACTTGGAGGGCAGCATCAAGCACAGCTTCCTTCCTCCAGAGGGAAGCAGCAGGGACTCCAAGGATCCATCACACTGACTTCAGCTGCCTGCCCTAGTCAATGTGGGGAAAACAGTTGTAGTTACCTCCATGCTCTTGCCTTCTGCAGTAAACACTAACCAAGCCAGGCTAACTGAGGAGTGTGTGCTGCCTGTCTGAGAGTCAATGCTCCTGTAAGGTGCAGTGCCAAAGTGTTAACGTGCTTTTGTGAGTGGAAGCTTTTCTGTGTGTGCTTGAGGTCAAGGGACTTTCGTGTGTTGAAAGGAGTGATGGTAGAAGAGCCTTCAGTGTCTGTCAGATCAGTCCTGGAGGTACCAGTGTAGTCAACACCTGAGACCCTGCAAGGCTGCCTGAAAATTGTTGTCTGGAAAGGGCTCTGTTTTGTCACTCCTGAGGGCTTCTCCCCTTCAAGCTGTGAAGTGGCAATATACAGGCTTTTTGTCAGCATCCTGTGTTGAAAGGCTCAAAACTCTATTTACAATACATTAAATCTTTGATCCTTCTTTCCCTCTCCTTCCACCTTCCTGGCAAGTCGTTCCTCCTAAGTTGTAACATGTTCAATGGTGCCTTGCTGCATTCCAGTGCTTTTAACTCTCATTCTCTGACCATGCAAGGGTGTAATTCCTGGAATTTTAACAGGCTAATTTACACTCTTCAGTTTGTGCTGTTCACTAAAAGACAAAGATCACCAGGGGCAGAACTTATTAAACCCTATCAGTCTCACAGCAGCAGGAGCAGTAACATCCCAGCTCTTTGACATGAGCTAAAAATCAGGGCTGGGGAAAGCACCTTCCTAAAAGGACTCACCTGACTGCAGAGAGGGGATAACAGAGAAGTGCAAGCCTGAGCCACACTTGTTCTTTTCCTACCCAAACTCGTGGAGGAACAGAAAGTAATTCTGTGTGATTGTCACATGCTGTCTCTCACCCAGCAATTTACAGCTTCCACCAGGAAATAAACCAAGGTATTTAACAGGTATTGGCTGCCAGTCGTTCCCTTTCCTACCACGCAGTAAGGTCCTACACCCTGTAAAAGCTGCCTGTCCTTTTGTGCTTAATCCACTTGCCCCATGCCATCCTCTCTGTTAGAGCAGCCAGGAACCCTCACTGCCAGGTCAGAAGCAGAGGTGGGTATCAAAACCTCTGCAGATAACTCAGTGTGCAGCACAAAAGGAAAAGTAAGGTTTTAATGTGTTAATTCATCCTCCTAAGTCTGAGCTGTGGCTTGCTGAGCAGAAGAAGGACGTTTTTGAGTGGTATAAAGTTTTCAAAACTGCTGGAGGGAGACAAGACACAAACATAGTTCAGAGGATGTGAATTTTGCCTGCCTGGAATATCCTGTATCTTTGCTTTGCTCAAATAGCCTTATGTATGAAGCACTTTATCCAAATGCAGGAATTAAAGAACTATTACTACAGCTGGTAGACTGGAAATGTTTACAGATCCTACATTACATTCCAAGATTCTATCTGTAAGTGTTACATGTCTGTAAAGTGTTTAAAAAAAGAAAAAAAAAAAACTTGTGTAAGAAGTTACATATGTGATGTGTTATTTCTTGCACAGTTGGATGAAATTTTTGCTGCCCACCATGCTGGGTTGGGCTGCCATCAGTGCTGAGCAGTCACCTGCTCCTGCCCTGGGACAAAGCCTGCAGCCCTGGGGGCTGGCACTTTGCAACAGGGACTTGCTGGAAAGTTGATTTTGTTCAGCATATTTTTACCTGAAATGCTCAAATAGTTCCACTTCACAGCAAGAGCTGCAACAATGAAAGCTGGGCTGAGACAGGACTCTATATCTACCTCTGACTTGTGTTTTTCTTAACTCCCATAACCTCACATTGCCTTCAGCTGGAGAATTCTGAAGGAATCTCTTCTCTGAACTTTTCAAAAGGCTTTCAAAGCACCATTACAACAGAACAACACATGCTTTTACTAAAAAAATATTTTTAATAATAAAAAAAAAAATTTCCACCCATGAGGGAAAAGCTTAAGCCATTAAAAAGGGTTAACACTTAAGTTTTTAATAGTTGTGATCACATAACCACTAAAGCCTACCACAGCCAGGGACTTCACAGCATGGAAAGTCTTGTTACTTTTATTTCTGCTTTAAGAAACCCCCTTAATTTCTTTACTTCCCAGTGACCTGGAAAATAAGTCTTGTTTGCTGGAGAGCTGAGCAAGGAGACCCTCCTAAGTCACACTCGGGGTGCTGTAGCCCAATGTGGGCAGTAGCACATGGGCTGAACGCTTCTGCTTTCTTAAACTTCCTCCACTTCTTTCAGGCTGTGCTCCAGGATGGTGTCTTGTCCCTGGAACTTAAAATAGCCACGGAACAACTTTCTCTGGAGCACCAGGGGAAACCAGTAGCTATCATCCGGCCACATGCAATGGAAAGGCACCTCGTCCAGCTGGAACCACTGCGGCCGCATTTCTGGTGGCAGAAAACAGAAGAACTTTGCATGGGACTTTCTCATGGATTTTTGCAGCCTACACTGTGAATACTGGTCAACAAGCAGCTTCCCTCTACAGGCCAGCTGCCTTCCTTCTGGGAGGCATGGTAGCATGAATAGTTCTCCATTTCATAAGAGCAGTGCTGTCTCAGAAGAGCGTGCACATCCTGTCTTCCCCCCCAGCAGCCACCTACCCTCACTTTCTGTTGGCTCTCCATGAAAGTCATCTGCCCGGAAAATGTGAACATCCATGAGTTCAGAGTTGCCTACAAATTCAAATGTGATCTGTCCCATCTTCTGCAAGGTGTCCACAGTCAGTCCACTCTCCTCCAGCAGCTCCCTGCACAAGAAAAAGACTTCTTTACATCAAAGTGAGCAGTGGGAGGACAAAAATGCAGTCATTAGCTTTACTCACACATTCAAAACCCTTCCAGCGCACCAAAGGTGAAAGCTGCACCTGTACAACAGAGCAGGGTCCTGACTTGCACCAAGCCTGGAGTCTACCTCTGCCACAGTACAGCCAGGTCAGATGGGATCGTGTTTTATTTCAGGCTCCTGAGCCTGGTAGGAAAACAGTCTATGTTGGAAAGGGAGGATTCAGGAAAACTGATCATTTAGTCTCATTTTACAGTCCTTGCAACATGCAAATCTTTTCTGAGGTGAGCGAGAAGTGGGTATATGAAGTCATGTGATGTAGCTGGGTGTGGCTTCAGAACTCACTTCATTTAGACAGGCAAAAGGCTTTGGCAACTTCAAGCTAAATCTTTTAGAATTGTGGAGAAGCAGATCTTGAACACCAGAAAGAACATCTACACTTCCTGCACAATCAGCTACTTCTGAGGCAAACTGAAGCTTACTTAAATGACACTCTCCATAACCCCACTTGCACACAGAAGGTTGAGAATTCCGGTTCCCATTCAAATGCAGTGTGAAAAACACAAAGCCGTTGTGCAAACTTTGCCTTTCCACTCCTTGGAAGCACATTGAGCATAACGAGGGGCCAGAAGGCAAGACTTTTAAGAGCACTTGGAGAGCTGTGCCAGCTCTTCTCCATGCACCACCATGCACAGCTACTTGAAGCACATTCAATTATTTCCCCTCTTTATGTTCCGCGCTCAGGGGTTTTTTTTTTTACCTCCCTCGAACAGAAGCAGCATAGCTTGAAGTTAGTCATGGTTTTTTTAATGTACAAAAATAAGGAATACTCTGAAACTTTAGTTATAGTTAATAATTGATGTAGTTGCCTATTTGGCAGTAACAACAATTTAAAAATGTAATTGAAGTGATTTTAAGGCTCCAGCTTTCTTTGGCATTTGATTTCATGGATCCCATCTTTCAAAATTATACTTCGACTTAATGTCTCGGCTAATTTTAGTTTATCTTCTGAGAAGCTATCTATGTCTAAAATAGAGGCAGTTTTCCAGCAATGACTCTAAAAGCCTCCTTTTACAGGCACTGATAATTGAACAACAAAGCACAACACTGCTACAGTTCTCCAGGCAATTCATCCATCAGCTGCTTGGCTCTGTCTGTAGCAAGTGAAAACATTACAGGTGGCAAACTAGAAATAACTCATTCACTAAATGCTCCCCTTACAAGATATGCCACTGAGGAGCTGCCCAGGTGCCCGTGGGAATGTGCTGTACCCAGCAGAGGATGGAAATCTTACTGGTACTGGGAACTTCTGTTCATGTTTTGGCTTAATATTTAACTACTTGTGCTGAGAGGCCACTTCATACCTGATGCCTCTGCCAACCCAGCTGAGACAGAGCCACGTGGAAACACAGCCTCATAGCTGAACTGCCAGTGCAGAGCTGAGGGAAGTTTGGTTTGGACTGTGTGAAGCTTCCTGCAGGAGAGCTGTGCCCCGAGGCAGCGCTGCACCAGCCACGCTGATGGTCCCGGCTCTGGGGACAGTGTCCTGCACAGCTGACCTCAGCAGGAACTGGGTGTGTCATGCTGGAGCAAACTGCAGGTGAAGGGATGGGGACAGTCCCCAGCAGCAGGTGCTGGCTGTGCTGTGGCACATTGCTTTGGGATCGATGAAAATTTTAGCACTTGACATCTTGAGTGAAGAGAAGTTCTGGTGTCAAACTCGGGGCCAGCACAGGTAAACACACACCAAGATTATCAAGTGCTACATTAAACCAATAGATTCACCCCACAGTCAGTGGCCTAGCAAATGTTAAGTGACAAAACTCACATCCCTCCCTCCACTCAGAGATGATAAAAGCCATGATAAAGTGTCAGGTACATTAAGGCCTCGTGCTGCTGGGAGCACATCTGCACAGAGACCCTCCTGTCCCCTGCTCACCACAGAGCCCGGGCGGTTGTGCTGGCACAGCTGAGGAGGCTGCTGAGGGCAGAAGCTGTTGGGTACCAGCTGAGCACACCATCCTTGATCTTCCTGCAGGTGCAAGGGCAGTTTTGGGCACGTATCAGAAACTGAGGAGATGGCAAAGTGTGGCTGTGCATCGGCAACATTCATGTGAAGAACAAAGTACCTAATTTTTAGAGGAGTTTAACAATTTGGCTGTGATCTGCTACTTCATTTTAATGACCAGAGAGATGAAAAAACTACAAGAAATCAGTACTAAACGTTTCAAAAATTACACTGTGCCCTTTTACTGATGAAATTCAATTCTCCAACTCAGCATTAGCACTTTAAAATGTCACCATACAATCAAATAATAAATTTCTACAGGGCTTTTCATAAGGGTCCCCTAAGAATCTCAGCTATTTTGTCACTACATTTTCATGCAGTACTAAAAATGCTACTGGAAGGTGGCATCTGTTCAACATCTTAAAAATTTAAACAATAAGCAGGTTGGCTTATTATTTAAATTAGCTGTAATTCTGCTATATAGCCAAAATTAAACCCTGCACCTCTCTAAAGAGTGCAAAAACCTCCACCCACCACTCACAGACTCAGTCTCAGTTTAGATCAGAGATGGTTATGATCTCAGTTTAGATCATCTCATCCAGGAGTTGGGAGGGAGGACACAGGAAATTCCAGTTGCTCACAGACTGGATGACAGTTAAAGATTTGCAGACGACAAAGGGGGAGCAATCCTATTTCTCCGTACCTGTGGATGATCTCTCCTCACCTGTGGAGCAGGTGTTCGGAGGTGGCTCATGACTGCACTGGTGGGTAACACAAGGGTGTCACTGGCCAGATGAACCGCAGTACCTCCACCTGCAGCCCACTGCCCATGGTCCAACACCTCCACCCGTGCCCCCATACCTGTCCCCAGGGCGCCGGCCCTGCCCTCACCTGCGGGCAGCCTCCTCGATGCTCTCCCCCGGCTGCACCTTGCCCCCGAAGCCGTTCCACAGCCCGGCGCCGAACCCGCGCTTCTTCATGCCCAGGAGGACGCGGGACGGCTGCACCACCAGCACCAGGGTGAAGAGTCTGGACGTGTACATGGCTCCTGCGTGAGGGATGGGGAGGACACGCTGTGCCAAGGGCTCCGCACCCCTCAGAGGGGGCCCGGGGCGTGCAGACAGCCCCTTGCCCCAAAAACACCAGCACCCCTCCCCAGTGCCCGGTACCTGAGCCCTTGGTCCCCGAGCCCTTGGTCCCCCACTGCCTCTCCCAATATCTATTTCTTCAACACTCCCACTGACCCTTGCTCTCCTGCTACCTCAGCAGCCCCTTCCCGAAGTTTGATCCCTCCTTCCCAAATCCCTGTTCCCCCAAAACCGCCTCCCCGAACCCTGACCACCCCGAACACCCTCTCGCAGAATCCCTGACTCCCAGCACCCCTTCCCCAAACCTTTGATCCCCTCCGCAAATCCTTGTCCCCTGCGATTCTCCGACCACCCTCAACACCCCCAGAAACCCCTCCCAAATCTCTGATCCCCTCTCCCCAAATCCTTGTTCCTCCAAAACTCCCTCCCTGAACCCCTGATCACCCTCAGCACCCCCTCCCCGAATCTTTGACTCGCAGCGCCCCTTCCCCAAAGATCTCATCCGCCATCCCAAACCCCTGACCCCCGTCGCTGTCCCCGCGCACCTCGGCCCCACACCGGCGGCTCTCCCTCCCGGCCCGGTCTCGCCCTCAGCCGCGGCCCGACCCCGCTCTTCCCGCGCCGCCGC
>VZTJ01000306.1:3351730-3455019 GCA_013397795.1 Orthonyx spaldingii | reverse complement strand
GGGCCGCTGAGGCCATCCCGGCGCCCACGCTGGGGATGGTGGGGTGTCGTTCGCCTGGAGTTTCCCTCGGGAATGGGTTAATGTGAGTTTGGGGTTTGTGGTTGCTGGAAGTGCCGTGGCGGTTGGTTGCTCAGCCTGGAGCCTGCAGGAGCTCGGGCATTCCGCCGTTCCTCTGAGGGGCTCACGGAGGCCGCCAGCCCCGCTGAGGCAGCACAGGACCGTGCTGGGATCACTCTGCCATGTCGTGTCCTTAAAACACCAGAGCAGAAGCTGGAGTGGGATCCCTTTCCCCCGTTAGCTCAGGATAACATGAGGCCTCATCTAAAACCTGGCCCTGCTGTTGTGGTTGGCCCTGATAAGTAAAAGTGCCAAAAATCTCAAATTTGGCGGCTTCTCTTTAGAATCACAGAATGGTTTGGGTTGGGAGGGACCTCTGGAGACCATCTAGCCCAACTTCCCTGCCCAGGCAGGGTCACCTGGAGCAGGTGACATAGGAATGTGCCCAGCTGTGTTTCCAATGTCTCCAGAAAGGGAGACTGCACACCCTCCCTGAGCTGCCTGTAGTGGCTGGAATTAATTACTATAGAGACTTTTGAAATGCTGAGTGGTTATGTACTGACTGGTTGACTTGCCTGGCTTCCCTGCAGCTGTCGGCGTTGGATGAGCAGATGCCTGCACACCACGGTGAGGTTCCTGAGGAAAACTGGGACTGAGCAGAGGTGGTTGGAGCGGCACTTGAAGGATCCCTTTGTAAAGGCATCAAAGCAGCAGCATTACCGTTGTCGAAGTGCCTTCAAGTTGCTGGAAATTGATGACAAGTTCTGTGTTCTTCGTTCAGGACTTTCTGTTCTCGACTGTGGAGCAGCACCTGGTGCTTGGAGCCAGGTTGCTGTAGAGAGGGTCAATGCCTTGGGTGCTGGTAAGTGCACGTTTTTGGCAGGCAAGATGGGGATGATACTCCTCTTGAAGTGTGTGAGAGATCTATGAAATACTATGGAATCTAAATCTAAGTACTATGAAATCTAGGAAATTTTGTGATGGTAACAGTATGGGGAAGGGACATGGCTACTGGCAAATGCCAGAGTCACTGATAAAAACATGAAGGGGTGAGCCTCTTCGTATGGAGAAATGGTGTTTATGAAATAAAACATACCATGTGGTGCTAGTGATCTGATTAGCTGTTGTGGGGAAGATCCCTTCATCCAGTTCTGAAATGGGTGTGACCTCCAGCAATTACCTTGGCTTATCTGAAATGTTATTTCCCATCTCAAAAACGGAAGCAACCACTGTGCATGGTTCATGTGGGCGAAGCCATGAGTATTTACAAAATGAGGTGTTATCACCTGCACCATTGTCTGGGATTTCTGGGCAGCAGAAAACCAAGAAAGATCCCCGTTGCTTATCCAAAGTAGCTGAGTTTTCATGTCTTGAGTGGATGAGCTTATGGCCAAACCTCCATGCAGATGCACCCTGCAAACTGCCAGGGGACGAGAAGGCAGCTGTGGCAGGCGGTGGGTTTTGTTTATTGACTGGCACAGAGCTCGTGCACGTGCAGGTTTTGCAGCCACTGTGCATTCCCTGTGTTACCCATCCTTACAGATCCTGCTGTCCCCACCGGCTTCGTGCTTGGCGTTGACCTGCTGCGGATTCCTCCTCTGGAAGGAGCGGTTTTCCTGTCGGAGGCTGACATCGCAGACCCCAGCACGTGGAGGGTGATCCAGAGCCTGCTGCCTGCAGGGAAGGCGGATGTCATCCTGAGTGACATGGCACCCAACGCCACAGGCATTAAAGAACTGGATCATCAGAAGCTGATCCATTTGTGCTTAGGCCTTCTGAATATATCCCAAAGCATTTTAAAGCCCAAAGGAACGATGCTCTGTAAATTCTGGGATGGATCTGAGGCCCGTCTTCTGCAAAACAGGCTGAAGGAGCAGTTCCAGGATGTGAGAACTATAAAGCCTCAGGCCAGCCGGAAGGACTCTGCGGAATCTTATTACTTGGCAAGGCTGTACAGAGGGAAATGAAAGTCAAGAACTGCAGATTCTCAGCCATTGATTGGAAATCTGAATTTAGTGGGTGTTTAAAGAAAAATCCCACCATTAAGACCCTGAGAAAATCTGCCACTCTTTTTACAAAGTCCGTCGTGCTTTTCCACCTGTGGACCTGTGGTTGGGAATGGAGAGGAATAATCTGAAAGGCAGCCACTGGGGCTGGAGTAATGGAAATGAAAATAAAATGCTGATGATGTTACTTTTTAATGTGTGCCTCAAAATCATTGCACTGTTAATGCTGTCACACATGAGACTGACCATAAAGGTGATTGTCAGAACGTGAGGGAACAGCAAGGGGAGTTTGAGCCAATTTAGTGCCTTTTAGGAGCTGGTACAATTTATTAGCACATGTGAAAATAGAAAATGTTTCTGTGCACATCAGAATCTGCATCCTCATGCGGGATGTGCAACACAGCCACGTGGGAGACATGGCTGACTCAGGAGTGTCCAGCCCATGGCTCTGCTGCCTTTCCTACAGACACAGGTTGTATTTTATATTTAGGAATTGCTGCTTCCTGGCACTCACAAATCCAGTCAATAGCAGTGGGACGGAGTCATTGCTACACACATCATCTCCCCAATGTCCTGTAGGTGTGACCAGTGGTGTTTCTCAGGTGAAAAGGCAAGATGTTCCTGAGATCCCAGCAGGGAGAATGGCTGATAGAAATGCTGGAAATCTGTTTGCACAAATAAATTTTAGCCGCTGTCTTATCTGAAAGTGACAACTTTTATATGCAATAGCGCCTTTATCAGGCTGACTGTGGCATGAGTTATATGAGAAGCTGTTTTTAAGACTCCCAGGCCTTTCTCATCATAAACAGGGGCTGTTTACAGATTCCTGTAAGCAGCTGAAAACACTTGGGGATGCTTACAGATCCCTGCCGGGGCAGGAGGGCGCGGGGCGGTTTTGAGGGGGAGGCTGAGCTCCGGGGCCGTCGCGCCTTGTCGGGGCATTACGGTAGCTGCGCGCATAATACGGCCGGCGCCGCCGTTCTCGCGAGAGGCGGGCGCGGAGCTCCCGCGAGATCTCGTGGCCGGGGCGAGGAGGGAGATCCAAGCGGGGCGCGCGCCGCGGCGCTGAGCGGGTGAGGAGGGACGGGGGGACGGACAGCGGGACGGACAGAGGGACAGGGGACAGAGGGAGGGCGGGAGGGCTCTGGCCGCGCCTGTCTCACCCCGCTCTGCTCCCCCGGGCAGCCGTGCGGGCGAGCCCCGCCGTACCCGGAGCTGCCCCGTGCCCGCCGCGGCCGCTGCCGGTGTTCGCTGCCCGGCGCGGGTCCCCGGGGGTGCCCCGAGCGAGCCTTGGCCGCGGGGGTTTCTGAGCCGGGCCGGGCCGCACACCGGCGGGTCGCCTTAATTGTTGATGGGTTTGAGAACAGGCTCGCCGGAGGGACCTGTTGGCAGCTGCGTTTGGGTTTGGGCAGATCTGTTGCTTCTTTGCTGCTCTTGTGCTTTCTCCTCGTGATGCCGTAAATCCAAACAACAACTGCGGTTATTCATTGACGTTCTGAAATTGACGTTCCAAAACTGACGTTCTGAAATTGACATAAACTCAATAAAGGAAGTTTTCTGTCAGCATTGCGGAATCTTTTCCAGAATGTATTTAAGTTTTTTTTTTTTACAGCGTCAAACAGATGTATTTCTGTTTTGTAAAAGTTTAAGAAAGGTGCTTTGAATTTATTCCCTGCTACTTATATCTGTGTACCAGCCCAGGAAATTAAATTGTAAGTTGTTTTCATATTGCTGAACAAAGGAGCAATGTCGTATCCTAACGTTTTTCTAGTAAGACACTTTGTGACCTTTTTTCACAATTTAAAGGCACTCCCCGAGAGTGCGGGAGCCCGGAGGTAGCCCCAGGTCTCTGTTTGTGGTACAAGCCATGTGGATATTGTGGCTGCCTTTTCCTGGACCTTTTTTCGGTATTTCTGGGGATTTATGGAACATGCAATCACTTAAGGCTTCCTGAAATCTCCTGGGAAACCTTGCAGGCTTTTCTGAGCTCCAGGCTAGGTTTATCTTTGGCCTTTTCGTTAGTACCCTTCTGAATTTGAAGGAAGAGTTGCAAAAACTTTTATGTGAGTAAGGAGGTGCAGTTTCACTTATACAGGTGATCGGTGAACTTGGGAAGACTTCTTGCTGGAAATTAAGAGTCCAAAGTGCTTCTGGGAAACCAGAAACAAACTGTGTAGCAGGAAGGGTTTGCTGCTACTGTGGAATTAGTTCTGCCCCCATCAGCTTCAAACGTTTGGGGGAAGAACAATGGGTTTGGTTTGGTCAGAGAAGAAAAGGCTGTCTTGCATCTTTTTCTCATTTCAGACACCTACAACATCAGCCTGGGTGGGGTCATGTGTTCTGTGGATCCCAGCAATGACTTGCAGATTGGCTTTACCTGTAAATTGGAACACCTTGTGTTAGTGTTTCCACAGGGCAGTGATGAATCCCTCTTTAGCAGAGCAGCTTGCTCTGAATATTTTGGTGATAATTTTCTGTCTATTTCCAGAGTCATGGAGGACTTGGAAAATAATACCACTGTCTTCTCCACCCTGAGATCCCTCAACAACTTCATTTCACAGCGTATGGAAGGGGTGTCTGGGCTGGCTACACCGGGATCATCTCAGAGCTCCCTGCAGCTGCAGTACCAGCAGAGGATGCAGGTGAGGAGTCCTCATCTTGGTGATTCCTGCAGCATCACTTCAGTGTGGTCGTGTGCTCCTTGTGATTCCAGGAGCTGGGATTGATTTCATTCAGATCTGACCATTCTGTCTGAAACTGACATTCTGAAATTGACACAAACTCAGTGAAGGAAGTTTGCTGTCAATATTCTGGAATCTTTTCCAGAATATTTTTAATTTTTTTTACAGTATCAGACAGATGTATTTCTGTTTTGTAAAAGTTTAAGAAAGGTGCTTTGAATTTATTCCCTGCTACTTATATCTGTGTACCAGCCCAGGAAATTAAATTGTAAGTTGTTTTCATATTGCTGAACAAAGGAGCTTTATATCTTGTTACCTTTGTTCACAATTTAAAGGCTTCTTTGCCTGGACACATCCAAGAGACCTGCCTTGTGCTGTGGCTTTGATATGCAAACCAGCTGTGCTTTCTTATCCACTTCTGTTTGTATCCACCTGGGTTATTTACTTTCTTTTTCTGTCAGCTGCTTCATCCTCATAAGGCATAAAGTAAATTGACATCATAGAACCCAGGGACTGTTTATTAGGCTGGAATGAAGTTTCTCTATTCTGTATCTTAATATAATTTCTATTTCAGCCTCTAAGTATAAAATAAGCTTTTTTTTTAATGTAAATCTGCTTTGCATTTGGAATGTTGGCAGAAATTTAAGTGTTTTCTGTCTGTGCTACATCTCTTGTGGCAGCAGTAGCTGCAGGAGGCTCTCCCTGGTTAGATTCTCCATTAACTGTGTGTTGGATGTACATCACCAGGACGTGAGCAATTCTGTTAGTATTGTCTGTGCTCTAAGGTAATTAGAATGAAAAAATGAAGTGTAATGTTGTAGAGGTCGTAGAAAAACGTTATTTTGCTCAGCAGTTACGTTTTATTGGGAGCATGATCTGTGCTTCTTGGCTAGCTGCTCTTTTATGAGGCTTGGGAAGTTCATAATTAACTTTTTAGATAGAGAAGTAGATTTTGTCAGACTGTGTCTAGAGATTGATTGAGACATTTTGACTTAAGAACTTTGAATTAATTTCTTTCCAATTCACCTTGATTTGATATGGGTTTCTGAGAATGGTGTTGAACTCTTGGTTTCCCCATCTGCAGCTGGTGTGAGAAGTACCACAAATTTGGTGATAGTTTGTAAAACAGCAAATTAATGTCAGCTGAGCAGTACAGGGTGGGAGACACGATGATATTGCTCAGCTGTTAATGGTGTGCAATGTCCCTTTTCACACCTGAACTGGCCAGCTGGAGGAACAGGCTGGGCAGATCCACTCCAAATCCCAGCTGCTGCAGGTGGAAAGGGAGAAGATGCAGATGGAGCTGAGCCACAAACGAGCTCGCATCGAGCTGGAGAAGGCAGCTACTACCAATGCCAGGAACTACGAGGTGAGTGGGATGTCTGCACATGGCTTGGGATCATTGGCCTGAGCCAGAACACATGGAGAGCATTTACAGTGGTGTTCTGGTTTGGTTCAGGGATGTGCTCTCCACTTCTCACGTGCTGTGCTTTGGTTTGCAGTGGACTGCCTCAGAATGTGTATAGTTACTCCTTTTTGGAGTCAAACTAAACTGAAAGGTGCACTCCAGGAGCAAGCCTGGTGTTCTTCAACTGCTAATGAACACTGTCTTCAGAGCAGGACTTCAGTGACTCTGGAATGCATTTACTGCAGAGGTGGTGGTGGTGTGGGTGTCAAGTTCCCATCACCAACAGCTTTACAGAACTGCCCTGCACATCCCCTCTCAGTGCCCTGCACTGAACTGCTGATGTGCACAAGAGTGTGAACTCGAAGCCTCGTTAGGTTGACAGACTGATGATGTGATCACTGCATTCTGTTAGTTTAGCACTGAAATTGTCATGGGTAGCAATAACAAAAGGGATTTGTTATTCGTTTCTCCCAGAAGTATTTAATCATTTTTATCCTGAAAGAGTTTAAACTTCTGCTGGCACATTTGCAAGCGTTTAGTTTGTGTGACTGTGATTAATTGGAATGGCAGCAGTGCCAGCCATGCAGTGTCACGCAAGAGAGCCTGCACTGATAAAACAGTGAGCCTCACTCAGGGACTAATAGCTTTTATTGGGTTCTGCTTTTCTGCCCACATATGTTTGCTTAATGATGTTACTGAAATAAGCTGTAGCTCAGTGGCTTTTGTAGCATAGTAAAAGCCTTATATGTGAGTAATTATTGAAAAAGAAATCTGTAAAAAATTATAAGGATGTTTTGTTGTATTTTTGAGGATGCTGGGTGACAGATTTAGTGTGTGGTTGTGAAATAGGGAGTCAGTGACTAAATTCCTCCTTCCTCTGAAGTCGCATGATGTGGGATTAAGCCAGGAAGAGTTCAAACTGGTTTGTAGCTGAATCAGTCACAGAAACCCTTGAAATATTGGTACAAAAAAAGGGAGCAGCATTAATCTAGCACTGTGGTAATTACCCTGCTCAGATTCTGTGTTTTTCTGAGTCATGTGGATAAAGGTTTTAGGAACCTCACATTGCTTTGCATAATCCTTGCTTACTATGCAAATCCATGTCTCGAGTTGCTTTGATTAGCAAAGCAATTTACTATGCATTTTTTGAATAAGTGTTAATCAATTTGTGGTAGGAATAAACTGAAATGATATATGAAAGATTGTCAGGCTGCAAAAATATTTATTGTATTAGTTGATAATATTTTCTTTTAAATGGCCTCATTCCCAGAAGTTGCAGAGGGAAGTTGGTCTTATTAACCCAACTGTTGAGATCTGAGTTTCTGAAAGTCAATTTGCTGTGCATGGGTCACCTTTAAATTGGAGACTGAATGTCTTCATCTTTGATCTGCTGGAGAGTGTGCAGTGGAATCTGTGAAGCCACATCTGTGTTCTCATGGTCATGACTTAGTGTAAGAGATTTGGGAGATTTGACCTCTTAATTTTCCAGGTCCATTTCTCTGCGTAATTCCTTGAGTAATTCCATTGAGTTGCTGCTATAAGATTTTTGTCCTTGCTAGGTTAAAGCTGTGGTCTGAGTAACTTTGCTTCATGATGAAGCAATTACCATTGGTGACCATGGTAATGAGGAATGAAGACAAGAAGGAAAAATGGCTTCACCTTTCTGCTGCTTTCTTCTCACATCTCTGTGTTTTTTCCCTTGGCAAGCGAGAGGCCGACCGTAACCAGGAGCTGCTCACACGCATCAAGCAGTACCAGGAAAGGGAAACAGAGGCTGAAAATAAACTGAAAGAACAAATGGAGATGAACAAAACTTACAAGAAGAGCATGGAGACAATGAGTAAGAAGCTGCAAGAGAAGGAGAGCAAATTAGCCGAAGCTAATGAAGTAAGAATAGAGTAATTTTTAATCCATCCCTCCCTTTAGGTGACTTTGCAGTTCTTGTGATTTGAAAATGCCCTTTTTGATTAAAAAACTCCTCAGTAGAATCACTGTGTTCATCACCTGGAAATGAATAAACCCTGGTGGTGTGTGTCTTTTCTGTCAAAGCTTAGAACCAAGCCAAGCCCAGACACAAGTGAGCAGGTCAGAAGAGATTGCTGAGACAGGCTGATATGGAGAAGGAGAAAAAAAGTGTGAGGCAATATGCAGCATCTGGGCTCAGAAGTGTGAAGAAAGGACAGTGATGGAGGAGATAATATGGGAAAGTGTTCAGGGAAGTCGGGAAAACAGTAGAGTGGATGAGACCAATGTTATAAACAATGTGTGTCTTCCTCAAGTGCCTTAAATTCCTGTGCATTCTACTGCAGAATGAATGCTTGGGTAGCAATTTCAGTTTTTTGGGATGCCTGGACCATCTTCTCAACCCTCAACCTTCTCAGATATCATTATAGTTAAGTGCAGCTATTTAATTTGTAATTTTTCTGTTTAATTTGGTTTCCTGTAGCTTTAAGTAATGCTTAGTAAGCACCAAGTCCTTAAGCCCTGTTCCTGCCTAGGTGCCACTGGAAATGCAGCTATGTGATAAAGCAGGTAAACAGATTTAATGTTCCAGTTATCAGTGATTAAAACCAGGGAGACAGTGATGCTACTTGAGAGAAACTAAACCCACCAAAAAATGGGTACTGCAGTTCAGTTTCTGTGGTTTTTTATTTCCATCTCCATCAGTATCAAGATGAGAACTCTACCTGTCTCTCTGTCTAGAAGATACCCCACATATGTAATGTTTTGAGATTTTTCTCTTTTTCTCTGTTGCAGGGAGCTGAATAATGGCTATTGGAAACAAACCTGTGAGCTCTTCTTTAGAGTTAAAATGTTTAGAAAAAAGCATCATCTAACTTTAAAGTTTGATATTTTTCATGCCAGTTTGAGGTCACTCATTTAAGAGATAATGTAAATGACAATTTGGATGGCAAATGAAAGTGCAAAATTATTTTCTCTTGCCTTTGAAGTAGGTTTGCAGGTCTGAAGGTTTGCAAGAGTGTTGAACTAAGATTGCATTATTACTTTTTGGTTGGAAATTATTTCTATCACAATCCATAATATCCAGCTTGGAGAGTCACAGCCTTGTATGTTTATGCTTTTTTTTTTTCTCCATTAATTCAGACAATCACTGTACTAAAAGGGAAGATATCAGAGCTGCAGTGGAATATAATGAACCAAGAGATGCAGATGACAAGCCAAGACTCTCAGAAGCAGGAACTGATGGAGCAGCTGGATGTTGAAAAAAAGTAAGCAAGAGATGAATGACTGTAGGGAGAAAAAGGCAAACAGAACTTCAGTCTTGTGCAGCTGTCATCACTCAGAAAACTTTCAACAGCATTTGATTTCTCTCTTCAAAGGGGTTCTTTGATCTGGGTGTGCAGGTTATAACTGTTGTTTGAAACCAACTCTGAGGTGCAATTTTAATTGTACCTTGAGGAAAAAAAACCCCACAAACTTGAGCTTTAAATCCCAGTGATGTTTCATGTTCCTGGTGGAGAGTTAACAGAAGGCACGTGGGTGGGAAAGGCTGATCTGAACTTTATGGACTGAACAGAACAAAAATATCAAGCCTTAATTCATAGTGGAGGGGTCATTGAAAGTTACGAGTATGTTTTTCCTTGCTTGCTAACTTCAGCTCTTCAATTTCAAAGTTGTGAAGTTTTGTTTACTCTGAGTGTATATTTGTTGTTTTCAGAGTTAAGGTGGCTTGATTTTTGTATTTTTCTCAATATGCATTTTTTCATTTAAATGGATATTTTTGCCTCTAAGTTAGAGGGAGATGATATGAGTGTGAAACTGAAAGAGAAAATGTTATGTAAGAGTAACACTTGCTTTGTTAGTGCTGTTTGACTCTTTGTCAGAGACTTCTGAAGGTGGGTTGTTTCTGGTGCCTGATTTCTGAGTGCTCAAGTGCCTCTTGTATCTTCATCTAACAGGAAATGGCAGGAGGCAAGTCAGCAAATCCAGACACTGCAAGCAAGCCAGTCCTTACTGGCAGAGTATGAACAGAAGATTAAGGTAACAAACTTTGCAACCTATATAAAACTTCAGTTTTTAATTACTTCAGTGGAAGAACAGAATGCTGCTTTGTAAAAAATTGGCTGTTGCAGAAGTAAAAAGTTAATTTGTCATGTGAGTATCTGAGTTGGTTGCTAGCAAGAGTTGAGGTTGGACCAGGCTATCTACAATTAGCTATAACATGGCACTTTGTTGTGTCAGTTGATTAAAAAAAACATGCTTTCCCTATAGAAAGGTGATTTATATCCTTATGCAGTGCTCTGGAGGAATGCTCTTTTTGGTCTTGTGCCACAGCACAAATTTGCTCTGCACAAGACTGCTTCTGGAGTGAACTTTTTTCAAATGGTGCATGATGAGCCCAGCAGCTACAGTTATTTTCTGCTTCCCAGAAAATCCTTCCTCTGCAGTTGTGTTTAGAAAGTGCAATTCCTTGTAAAGCTTTCAAAACTGCAATGACTTAAATGTGAGTATAGAGATGCTTTATGTTCTTCCAAATTAGCTTTGTAGGTAGGTGGGAGTGGATCTTTTCTCATTTGTCTTGTCTTCCTGGCAGAGGTAGATGTGGAGAGTTGCTGTGGTTTCAGCAGTGCTGACAGTGGCATTGCCTTGCTGTAAAACCAGCCTGGTTGCCAGCAAGAGGAGACTTTCTCCATTGAAATGAAAGGATGGAAAACAGGATATAAGTCTGCAACACAGCCCTAAATAATTTGGTTTTTTAGTGGAAAAAACCTCAACATTTACCATAATGTTAAAATGCACATTTATGTTTCTTTTTGTGCCTAATTCTTGCAGGCCATTCAAATGCTTCCCTCTGCAGCTCAGTGATGGAGGGATAGAGGACAAGAAAATCACAGATTTGTCAGTTGATAGAAGAAAATCATTTTCATGAGTAACTAAGAGGTTTTTTGTTATGAACTTGGAGTAAACAGGTGTAGGGAAGAGGCCAGCCCAGGTGTTGCAAGTGCAACAAGAGCCATCCCTGCTTTGAGCAGTGGATTGGAGCATGTGACCTCCTGAATTCCTTCCAGCTTCATTCAAGTCCTTCATTTGAGCTCGAAAAGAACAATGCAGAAATAGCTCTTACAAATTCCAACTTATTCATTGCTGTCCTCTTCTCATCCCATGTTTTCCAGGATCTGGAGCAGAAGTTGTCCCAGCAGGAACATGATGCTCTAATTGTCAAGAACATGAAGGCAGAACTGGCTCGTTTCCCAAAAATGGAGCGTGAATTGCGGCAGCTCAGGGAGGAAAACGCCTACTTCAGGTGAAAAAAGGGTTCAGTTGCTGAGGGTTATCTTGGGTTTTTCTGTACCTGCTACAGCTGCACTGTCTGCACTTTCAGATCCTTCTTTAGGGTTTCCACATGGGAAAGTTCAGAAGGAAGTATTTCATATAAATCCTGCGTATGAACTGAGCAGTGCTGTGGTGGTTACTGGATGAGAAGATTTGACAGGGTCTGAGGAATTTTCTTGAATACAAGAACCTTACAGAATGTGCATTGATTGTTCTGGGTGGTGATTTTGGTTTGTTAGAACAAAATTCGATGTTTAAAGGCAGTGATGAACTCCATACAGCTTGGGAGAAGAATTTCCTGTAGGGAGAAGATGCAGATGAATGTGTCTTTAATAACTGGTCTTGCTTAGCTGTTGTTACCACTATTTGAAAGGCCTGTTGTTCCAGAATAATGGTTAGAAAGTGTTCTGTTTAAATTTCTAAAGCATTCTGATATAGCCCTTGGTAGAGTAGGCTTTCTGGATTTCCAAAGTGGCAATCAATTTGGAAAATTAAATTAAATGTAATGTGAAATAACTTGCCTTAAAGTTCTTTTTTTGTTGTTCTTTGTTGTTGTCGTTTTTTTTAAATTACATGAGTCATCTTGCCAGATTTTTTTTCTAAAATCAAGTTTTTTTCCTAGGTTTTGATCTTGTAATTATTTCATTACAGCTTTATATTTTTAATCCTGGAATTTTTTCTCATGCTTGTTTTTTGTGCACAGAAATATATCAACAGATTAAAGGTCATTTGTTTTTATACAGTTTTTCTCACTCTTCTACACTTCTAATGAAGTAAAACCAAGCAGTGCTCCAAAGCCCAGGTCTGTACTGCTTGCTGTAGTCCAGTCCTACATCCAGCCAGACTGAATAGCAGAGTTTGGAGTCTTTTGTTACCCTTGTTTTGACAAATAGTAAAGCAGACACAAAGCTTCAGCTTGTTTGGGCATAATTAGGATGGTGCTTAGACTAGAAAAAAAATAATTTCAGTGAAACTATTTTTCTTTTCTAGCAGTGGATTTGCAGTGAAGGTTATAGCAATGAGTCAGTTGAATGCCTGTTCAATGTCATGGTTCCCTTGGGATTCCTGTATATCTGGAAGTTTGTGAAGGGGGATTGAGTTGCATGAATCTTTAGCAATTGTCTCTCTCTTCACCACAGGGAAATGAAAGAAAACAATGGTTTGCTTAAAGAGGAAGTGGAAGGTCTCCAAAGAAAACTGGAACGCTATGAGAAAGTCCAAGCACAGCTAGTGACTGTGGAATTGGAAAACGAGGTGAGGAGCTGGGAACATCTGGTGAATGAGCAGAACAGGAGTTTCCTTTATTGCCTGTCCTTACTTTTAGGCTCTTTCTGTATTGTGTTACTTAAGATATGACACCTCTTTTAATTACTGGGCTCGAATCAGGCATTCCCAAATTGGAAAGAGTCAGCATGAGGGGAGTTATGGCAGTGAAGGTGTAAAAGGTAAAAGGATATCTACTGTTCAGCTGGAGATTTTGTGTAAAGAATTATTTCATTATAGTGTCTATTTTAGCCTTGATGTTTCTCATTTACCTTTCTTTTTCTGGAAAGGCTTTTTTTGGCATCAAGCTCTGTCCAGATGTGGTGGTGTCAAACAGATGTGTGGTAAGAACCTAGATACCTAGGGCTGGAGGATGAGAAACCAAAAGTGCTGGATAAGATCAGGAAATCCACAGGAGGAGAAGGAATGACACTGACTTGGAATGGAGGATTATGAGAAAACTCTGGAAAGTGAGCTGTTAGAACATTTGTCTGTGCCTAACTCTACTTTTAATCTTCACTTTAGAAGCTTCTGGGAAAATTACAAAGCTGGGAGAAACTGGACCAGAGCACTGGCTTAAATATCAGGTATGTGCTCACAGCTCTGGAGGGAAGTAAAGCTTTTAAACCCTGTCCTTTCCTCTTTATCTTCTGACTGATCTCTTAATTGTGTTGGTCATGCTTTCTTTCTGTCCCTTCTTCATGTGGAAGCTCTTCTAGTACATTTTATTGTATATGAGAAGAAAATAAAATACACACTTTTAAAGTAACTTTGGGAACTAACAAATGTTTTTCACCAAATCAGCTTGACCAGTGTCTCTGAGGCAGAGGTTCAATTTTGAATTCTTGAAACTTCCTCTGTATAGCTGCATTTTTGTTCAGCTTTTCTGCTTACTTAATAAGTGAATTTCTAAGAATTTTAGATGTCCAGAGAAGAGAATATGTGCTACTTGTGACAAACTGTTGTAAACATTTCCTTTGAAATCTGGATATCAAAATTAGCTGCTAGATCATGTTGTGACTTTCCTTCCCTAAAGGGGCTGAAGAAATGTTGTTATTTCAGTTATTTTGTCAAACCCACCCCCTAGTTGTGTTTTGTAACACCAGCTAGTCTGTTTGCTGGTACTTAGCAGCTCCTCCTGACATCTGGAGCAGTGAACCAGATTTTTTAAGGTGCCCATATATGTGGTATAAAAAGGAGCTGGAAATAGTGCAGTTTCTGATCATTTTCTTCTGCTGCAGAAGGTGTTCTGTGTATATATGAACCTTTTCTGTGCCACGTTTTAACACTGCTTTATTTTCTCAGAATATTATTACACTAGAAAATGAGATGCTTCTTGGTAAATAACTGATATGAGCATTGATCACCTTTCACACTGGGTCAAAGCTGAAATCTGTACAGCAGAACCTCAGCTTGCCAGTTGTTTTCCCCATTCCATTCATTCCACATTCCCAACCACGGAGCTGTGTCTGCACACTGCTGGGATTGTGTGGAAGTGCACATATGGTTTGGACACATCACTGCTTCGTGTAAAAGATCCTTGTGTTCCAGCTTGGGAAAGCCCCCTCAATTTTCACAGTGTTTTCTGTTTAATGAGGATAACGAACCTTTTCCAGAGGCATGCTAGGAGGTGTAGCATGCTTGAGGTTCTCTCCTGCATCTGCTAAGGATCCATACATTTACATGACGATGTAATTATGCTGAGTCTCCTATGGTAAGGTATGGACAGAAATTGTAGGAATCCTTTTCACAAAACCTTTTGGAGTAAAAGCTTTTTACTTACCTCAAGCTGTTAAAGGTTTAACGAGGTAATTTCACAGTGGGAGAGAAATGGAACCAAGTGATTCTGCCTGTTGAAGTCTAATAACTCCTTCATTTAAAATCAGAATATTCACTGTGAAGTGCTAGTTTTGTGATTGGGCCATATTGTTTAGTGCTATTAATGGCACTTTCTCCTACAGAAAGGGGAATTGCTCTTGAGAAAGATCATCTTTTGCATGCAGTTGGAGCAAGTGGGACTGGATGATACCCCCTTCCTCTCTCATTGTTCTTCTTCTTTCTTGCTCAGACTTCTTACAGCATGAATTACATTAATTTTTGGTCAAGGTGATGAGAGATCATTGTCCTGGTTGGTTCCCAGAGAACGCTGTTGGTGAAAGTTTGGGAAGAGTCAATTGCCCATCTCGTAGAAAAGAAGCAGGAACAAGTTGGCTGATTGTCCCAAAGAGCCAGAGCAATGTTCTGTTTGCTAATAACTAGATAAGAAAGGAAAAAAGGAATAAATTAGGATTTCTCATCTTTCCTTATCGGGTTCTTCATTGGTGCAGAGGATGTAAGGGAAGTGCCTGCAGCGTGTGGCGTTTTAGGAGAGGATGATTTTTCATTTCCTCCAGCACTTCCACAGGGCTTGTTCAGTGTCTGCTCTCAGTGGTTTCTGTTCACTGATTGCCTGCTCCCAGCAGGCTTTTTGTCAGATTGGCTTATGATCAGCCCTTGCAGTGTAATTTTATGTAATAATACTTAGGAAGGAGGTGCAGCTTTCAGGAGTGTGGTGGTAATCCTACTGTTTTTAGTACTGGTCTCTTTTTGGTGACAATGGAAGAGAGTTTATAATACTTCACCTTGTGGGGGGAAAACAAGTTCATTAACAGTTGACTCTGGCTAATCTTATATTTGCTGGTTCTGGATTCCACTTGTAAGCTCCCAGGCTTTTCTCTCTCTCTCATAAACAGTGGAAGTAAAGACAGCTGTAGCTCTATAGCAAAATATCCCTGTGCTGCACAGTAGCCAGGTAATAAAATAGTACATGCATAGTTATATGTGGTTCATGTGTGCACATTATAAATCTGTGTCATCTTTCTTGTGTTCAATTATATGTCCTTTGGATTTTTTCAGCTTCTTACTGCCTCCTTTGCAGTACAGTTGGCTCTGATTTTTGTTGTGGGTGTAGGTCTTTTTTCTGTGTTACTGTTATGCTGCCAGGGATTTTCATACATTTGTCATGTTGCTCTGACTTGATACTTCTGCTGTAGAATTGGTTTCAGCTGTAAAGGGAAAAACCCACAAAATGTTAAACTTCTTGCTCTGTGAGTAGAAAGCCTTATTTATTTTGGAGTGCAGTGTCCTCCAGAAGGATATTTTTACATGGCTTTTTTAAGACTGTTATTAGGGAAGGGTTGTATTGAGAAAACAAGCTTCTTGTACTCTTTCTTTCCAGGATGTGCTGATGTAGTTTGTATTTCTTCAAAACCCAGTACTTGTGTAACTGAGTTGTTGACAGCCTTCACTGACAAACCACGTTAATCACGACACACTCGGTTGTTTTTTCAGCATTGGACCATCAGCTTAGAGGTATTTTCCAGACAGTTCCTCAGCTGCCATTAAACAGTTAATGTCTTTTAATAGAAAAATGCTTCGGGGAGGTTTTGGGTGGCAGCGGTGGCTTTATTTGGCTGCCGAAGCACAGAACCCCCACGAGATGGAGCCCTGTTCCTGCAGCGGGAGGGAGCGGGCTCGGTCCAGCCTGGATCCAGCCCGGAGTGAATCCATCAGCCTGGGGAAGGGGCGGCTGCTCTCAGGAAAACCCTCAATTGCTGCCCGCAGAACTTTTGAGCTCTGTTTAACGCTGTCTGCCTGCAGACACCGACTCCTTGCCTGGTACTCAGGGCTGTAACTTGGCATGAAAATGGTTTGTGGAGATTTCTCTATGGAATATGAAATAGTGGTTTTTTAACTGACTTCGTAAACTTCATGTTTACACCATGTATTCTTCATTTTGTCTTATTTAATAGGAGTTCTTCACAGCCTGGTTCTTTTCTCCCCACCTCAAGCCTTAGAATTGCATTCTCGGAGCAGCACTGTTATTGTTCTGACTTTCCCTTCTGCAGCATGTAGAAGATGCCCAAATAAAAAATGAGGGTTCCTGTTCTGTGAGCTATTAATCTAAATAAGCCTGTTTTGCTGCAGTTTGTCTGTGTTTGGTTGATATTGTTTTTGTCCTCTAATGAATTAGGCAAGCGATTTGCAATCCGTAAATAGATATACCCTGGAGTACTGAGTGATGCAAAAAGATGTGCATCAGATATTTGTTGTAGCTGAGGCAGTAACTCAGATACTGAAGGTACTGATAGTCATTGATAGCAGCTGACAAGGTTTAATGCTAAATTTGTCTTTGTGTTATTCCATAAGCGGCAGAAGATTGCAAGTTTTGAAAGGTTGAAGTTTGGCTGAAGAGTTATACAGTTGGGTGAAGACTGCCAGGTGGGCCACAAACAAGAGCTTCAGAGAAGTTTTAGTCCAGGCTTTTTTTCTTTTTTGAAATAGTAAATAGCAATGTGTGATGCAGGGTTTGGTTTTGTTTGTTTGTTATTTTGCTTGTTTTTTTTTTAATGGAAGTAACGAGTATAAAGTTTTACAAGTTCACCTGCTGGGCTCAAAGATCTTTGTATATACAGCAGAATTATTTTGTATTGGTGATCAAATATATTGTTCATGGCCTATTTAAGTCAATCTTTCCTTTTTGGAGCACTCTTTTCCATTGCCAGTGGTACTGTCAGCTCAGGCTTGGTATTTACCTGTGGGATAAACCAAAAGATGTTATTCATATAACTTTTCAGAATCATTTCAGTTTTTTCCACAGTGGGCATCTCAGCTGTCCTTTTCTGAAGGGCCATGGAATACAGAATGGAAATCAGAGATGAGGCTGACGTGTCAGAGAGAAGTGTGCTTGGACTCTGGTGTGGAGCTCGGAGACTCCGGTGTGGCCTTGGCTGTTCTGAGTCGCGTCCCACTGTGGTTCTGCCATGAGGCAGCTCTTGGCCCCTGGTGCCGATGGTGTGAGGCTGACCCAGAGGCACCCGGGGTTTATGGGGTCTGGGTTTGAGATCCCATTGAGCTGCCATGGCTGTCTGGGGAGCTCGCGGCCAGCCCAGGCCTGCCAAGGGAAGAAACGCACGTTTGGCAGGAATTTGGGCCAATGCTGAGGGACCATTTTCCCTTGGTGGAGATGCCAGCTGCAGACAGCAGACACTGATCTGCTGACCTGTCGCCTGGAGCCAAAGAAGTGAACCTGGTAGTGCTGACCTGGTTTTCTTTCTGAAACATCTGTGGGCTGGCTGGCTGACAAATCTTGGGGACTAACTTCCTGCAGTGTCTGAGACCAATTAAGAAGAGGAGATAGTGTGAATGTGTATGCATTTCCTCTCTAAGAAAGGGTTTAATTAAGTGGCAAGCATCTCTATTTAGTACAGTGGTTTGCACAGTTGTAATTCGTAATTACCCAGGTGCTACACTCAGTACGGGAAGTCCTTCTATGCACATTCTGCTTTTGGAGCTGGGGGAAGGGAGGAGAGAGGGAGGGAAAGGGGAATCGGATTTCTTGATTCTGCATTTAGTGGTGGATTAGTGCTCTTTTTTTTCAGTGAATAGAAGAAAAAGAATATTGGAGTTCTCTACTTTCTTTTTTGAATCTTGATTAACTATGCTTAGCTACTGTGCACTCTCTTCCATCCAAGGCATTGAATATCTTTGCAGTAGTGAATGAAGCTCATAATCTTTTCCTTTCTCACAAGGTGGTAATTTATCTTTCTCTGAATGTCCATTATGAGCAAGTGGTTACTGGTTTAAAAAAAAATCTGTTGACAGATATACAAAGTAGTGCATGTTGAAATAATTTGAATTACTCATGTTACTCTGGATGCTTAATTAACTGCAACCAATCAAGAGAAGACTGGGGGTTATTGTTGCTGGTTCCAGTAATGCCATAGTTCTGGCATGATCATTCCATAGTGGAGCAAATATTTTGTGGGATAGCCTATTGTACCCCTGTGGTCTTTTGTCATCAAGCAAGAAATCAGTCTAATTAAAAGCATTTGGTGCTGGCTGCCCTCTGTAACTGTACCACTGACCTGAACTACAGTGCTGATTTCTCACTTGGGGAGGGTGAGGAGTTTGGTTTGTCTGGGTTGGCCACTGGTGGCCCCCAGCTTTAGAGCTGTGTCCCTAATTGGAGGAGAAAATTAGGATTAGAATTGTATGAGGATATTGAAACTTCATGTTCTATGTCTTCAGCTTTTATAAATAGTTGTAATTTATGATCTGTGAACAGACTGAAATTTGCATGACTGCTATTTACAAGATTCCCAGTGTAAAACAAACTGTCTCCTCACAGTGGGAATTCCCAGGGCACCCAATAGGGAGATAAATGCTGTGTAGGGGGAACAAGTAATTAAAAACCACCACAAACAAGCACCAAAAACCAGAACAACAAAAAAAGCACTGTGCTTGTTAGAGAAACTTTTATAGTTATGAGGTCTCAGCTTACTTTATGGACAGATGATCTGCTGTTGTCCTGTACAGGCACAGTATTGCATTTTACTGTTACTTTTTTGCCTTGTAATGAAGTTGAAGATTTGGGAAATGCTAAAGAATTCACTCTCTGAAGAGGGCCAATGTGTGCAGGTCACTAATATTCCCCCAAATCCCTCAGAATAGGGCTTTCTCCTGCCTTCTGCACAGGGATTAATGTCGAGTGAATTTCCCTTGCATCATTCTGCCAGGACAAGTTAGTCCCAGTTTAGAGCAGCTCTGCCATTCCTGTCTCACCTGTGGCTTCTGACTCGAGCATCTGTCTGCAAATATCTTGTTCCTACTTGGTACCTTCTGGTTCTGTGAACTTTGCAGCTAAAAGAGGTGTCCCTGTATAGCAAAAAGCAATCTAGAATGGGAAACAGCAGTCCCATTCCTGATCTGTTCCCTCATCAGGTCTCCTGTGTTGGTGCAGAAATAATTGTGCTGTTCCAAAGCAGGGCAGGGGACGTGGCAATGAGCAGCCAGGGCTGGAAGGGATGATGAGGGTAATCATTGTGTTTATATAGAAATAAAGGCTACGTGCTCAGGATTTGTAGGACTTGGTATGTGTGAAAGATGAAAGCACTGCCTCAGCAGCATTTAACAGCTTCTTGAGGGGGAAGTGCATGAACAGTTCCAAAGGGCATCTTTGGCCTTAGAGAGTGAGGTACAGGTTTAAAGAGAAAACTGTTTGTGGTTGTCTTACACTAATGGTGCGTGTGCTGAAGCCACCCTTTGCTACACAGAGAGGTCCTGGAGGAAGCTGGCACCTGTTGAATGAGACATGCAGCATATGCTGGAGTATTGTTCTAAGCTCTTCTGTTCTTCATTATTCTGTTCTCTGAT
Organism: Orthonyx spaldingii; assembly: GCA_013397795.1. Lineage (NCBI taxonomy): Eukaryota > Metazoa > Chordata > Aves > Passeriformes > Orthonychidae > Orthonyx > Orthonyx spaldingii. The sequence goes on along the minus strand of VZTJ01000306.1, from coordinate 3,435,115 downwards.
TTTAAAATTTGCATTATTCTTCACTTTCCACGCTGCCTTAGGTTTTTAGCTTTCCTTGGTGGAACGCTTATTGTGCCTGGTGGGGAGAAAATGCTCCTTTGTAATCTCAAATTCTGAAGCTCCAGGCTTCAGAGCAGTCAGATGCAGTTTTGGGAGACTTCAGTCTATGTTTGGGTCTTGGGAGCTTGGAAGTGTGATGTCACATCTCTGCTCTAATCAGAGTTTAGTTTTCTCCATTTCTCTTGGGGTTGATCCACTTAGTTTTAATAAAGCAACCACCTTTCCTAGATATCTTAAAGTGTCCTAGGTCTGTGTTTTACAGTTCTTCACTGGACTGCTGGGCAAAACTTCCTGCCAGACTTTCCTATCCGATACTAATTTTGTCCAAAGAACGCCGTGCTTATCTCTGATGTTCAAAAATGTTAGTGTTCTCTCCCCTTTGCCATTAATGCTTTATTTCCATTTGAATATATCAGAGTAATAAGTCTGGAGGCTAAAGGAGAGATAGGAAGAGTGTAAATTATAATGGATGAGCACCTGACATTGAGGCAGAGTGAGGCTGTAATGTATAATCAGATAATCAGAGTGAGAAGTAAGCAAGCTCAGATCAAAAATATATCTGTCCTTGCTTTGCATTTCAAAGCTCTGGGAACAGTTCAAGAGATTGTCTTCCCAGGATCACAGATCTGGCATTCTGGAGACAGAAAAAGCTGTTGAACAATAGCTGAGCACACTGTCCATTTTCTTTGGTGAAGATTTCAGTAGTTTGAGTACAAGAACTGTGTGGAGAGTAATGACATCAAAGAAAAGATGGACCATTCTTACTAGGGGAATAAGAACTTTATTTTTGAAGTGAAGATGCCAACAGACCTTTTTTAATTATTGCTTCTTTTTCCATTGACTCTTATTTTAGAACATAGAGCATTAGCCCAGCTTGAATATATGGTGCATTGCCCAAACCAATAAACTTAAGGCTCTTTTTTCCATTAGGAACAGGAGTGGGTTTAGAAATGTGTGCTGGTGCTGCCTACTCCACAGCAAGTGTTTCATTTTCCATGGGGGCCCCACCAGTCAGACATTTCATTTTGAGTTGCTGCTGTATTTCTTGCCAGTATTGTTTGACACTGTTGGAAAACAGTTGGGTAGAAGTTGCTTGGCTCCTTGCAGCATGTAGTGACCCATGTTATGTGTAAATGGCTTGAACTTCGCTGCTCACTCTGCTGTGAAGGAGAAGCTTTCAAAAATACAGACACTTACAAAGAGCCACTTTCGTTGCATTAGGCAGCCCTGTTTGCCTTAAAGTGAAATTATCATTTAAATAGCAGAGACTAATCAGTGAGGGGATGGTTTGCTCCTGTCAGACAGCTCAAATGCTTGTGCTTGATTTTTATTCAGCCTATGATTTGATCGTTTCCAAAAACCCAATAACCACTATAATCTCCAGCTCAGTTTTAATTTTACCTTTTCATTTCCATTTTAGCATCTTTCAGTATTTCAGCTCTCAATTTTCTGCCGGGGCTGTCGATGTGCTCTGCCTTCCCCCTCCCTTAGATGTGCAGTGTGTTACCCCTCACTTACCCCCAAAGTTTTGCTTTTGCAGTGAAACTTTTAAACAAAAATGTACATCCCATACATGCATATTGGGGATGGTTTTGTTTTAGCAGAGCAATGTCTTTTTTAAAACTCTTCTGTGAATGCAGAGGCCTTTTCTGAACAGAAGCAAAACAAAATGCTTCAGTAAGGATTCAAACTCTTGTATGTGCTGCTCCCCTGTACTCCTGGGCATGGCCTTTAGCTGCAGGGCAAGGAGTCTCCCTTCTTCATTGAATCAAGGAATACCAAGATGGATTGTGCCAGAGTAATGTAACAGCTTTCTTTATCTAGAGAATCGATTATCTTATCAAATAAATCACAATAAATCTTATTTCTTCGAACTTGACTGAAATGAGAGTCTCTTGGGAAAGTATAAGCTATGTGGGAGAAGATGAAATTTAATAGAGGAATTTTAGGATGTATAGGAATTGTTTAAACAGGGATAGATTCAGTATTGTTGAAAGAAAAATGCAAGGATAAGTAGAATTCCTCAAAGATTAGCCTTAGGATCTGCTTTATTTAGTATTTCTGTTAATGGTTTTGGTGCAAAAATTTGGTGTGTGCTGATAAAACTTGGCTAATGATGCCAAGTTCAGAGGATTCATAAATACACAAAAGCTGGATATGCAGAACTGAGTGACCCTAAGGATTAGAGTGCAGAAGTGGGACAGAATTCAATGAAACAAAGCTGCATGGAATTGGGAGCTGAATGCAAACTTCTTTTGGAAAATGTAGCACATGCAGTGGAAAGGACCAGAAGGGCCATGTGCTCATTACAGTGACTGTTCATCCTCACACAGAGGAAGCTTCTTGGAGCTCTGGTCACCCAGTGTGGAGGAAGACAGTGGGGGATGCAGAAAGTGGCTGCTGAAAGGAGCCTGAGAGCCCACTGAGTGTTGAATGGAACAGCCTCTGGCAGAGTCTGGTGGGAGGTGGAATTGCTGCCAGGAAATTCATGGATTGTAGGGAGGAGAAGGAAGGGGGATCCATACTGCTGAGAAAAAGAACCAGCTATCCTTAAGACTTGCACTGGCATTTAAATGAAATCGCTGTAACCCTGCCATGAATGCAGTTAAAAGGAGGTTGTAACTTTTAAAAAGACTGAAGTTCTGAATGCTGCTTCCAGTGGAGTCAAAAGTATCCAAATTACTGCTCCACAGGGTTGTGGAAGAGATGAGTTCATAATAGCAAAGGCCTAGACAGGACCTAAACTAGAAGGTCCTTTTCAGTCCCACTTTGGTGTGGATGTGCCAATCTGTAAGCAGGGGAATGGACTCAAGGACCAGGAGAGGGGACAGTACATTTTAGTGTGGAATTGCAGACTTTATTTAATAGCAGGGTACTGAAAACTGGAGGTGGGGAAGGGGAATGGGGGTTAGTGAATAAAAGCAGGCCATGTCCATCTTTCTGCCCATGCAGAACAAAACCTGTGGACAGGGACATGAAGTGTGAGAGCAGCTGACCTTTGTTCATGTTGAGAAATAAGCAGTTTGCTGAAAAATACACCAGACTATTAAGAAGAGCTTATCTGTCAGTGCTGATAAGACCAAAATATGATTTGTATCATCTGAGAAGCTTTTCTGAGAGTGTTTGGTGCAGGTTATCTTGATGGTGTTTTGAGAATGACTCACTCCTGGTTAGTGCTTAACCTCATCAGTGCCTGGAGCAGGGATTCCTGCATTGATGGTGCCTGGGAAGGGGCTGCTTTAATCACCTGGCATTGGTTTGTCGTCAGTGCAGTGAGGAGTTCTGTGCTGGATCAGCCAGGAAAGGTCTGATTTTCAGTTTTAATTGTACCTAACAGCCAGCATAGCAACATCCACATGGGGCAGGAGGAAATTGGAAATGTGTGAACATTACAGTGCTTCAGTTTTTTAGCATTGTTAAAATGCTCCTGCCCTGACAAGCTCGCTGACATGCCCTGTGATGATATTATGTAAGCTTTGTCCTGAGGCTCCAATCTTTCCTCCCTCAGGACTGCTTTCCCAGTGAATATTTTTGATGAAAGCTTATCTTTACCTTGGCTGCGTTCTCTTTCCTCGCAAGCTACTTTATTAAAAGAAATATTCTAGTAAATATACCTTTGTCCATGCATTGCTTGGAGAGAGAAAAAATCATGTGGCTTGGAGTAGCAAAAGCACAGCACAGTATTTTCAAACATCTCTTAAAAGGGCACAGTGAACTTGAAATGTTAGTGAGTTAAAAGATTAATGTGATAAGTGCCTCAAGGTTCTCTCGAACTAGCTGTGATTATGTAAGTGTTGTTTGTTATTTTAAAGTAACTCATAGTGTGGAAATTAGCATGGTGGATTGGATTATTTACTCATCCATTTCTGGTCAGTGTCATTGGTATCTTGGGCTAGATCGAAAAATCCAAAGTAACACACAAGACCTGAAGCAGATTTTTTTTTGGAATGAAAGTTTGTTAACTCTCATCAGTATGAATTTTACATAAGCAGAAAGATTTTTAGTTGGTGCCCATCCATCCTTTTTAAAAAGTAAAAACTCCTGGAAATTGTAGCTATTATGTGTTATATGCATCGAATACATAGAAAAATGTTTTGCTTTCAGCTATAATCCTTCTTATTTGAAACAATATTCAACAAAGTTGTAAGGTATTAGCAGTGAGCTTCCTAAATTGTTGCTTTTTATACAAATGATGCCATTTTCTGTTTGAGACAAAATGAAAAGTGTTTTTTGTCTTAACCTGCAAAACCCACAGCCTGAAGTGAGCTGCCTGAATGAGAGCAAACACTGCACCAGGCTGGCAAGAGCACTGGGCCTGGGATAATTGGAAAGATTCCCATTTTGGAAGCAAAGATGGGAGGTGTTGGGGGCCGAGTGGGTCCCAGTGTTTAGTGAACACCCAGAATCAGTGTCTGGGGGTTGTTTCCAAAGTGCTGACCTGCATACCTGAAATAAGAGCTCTGGGCTCCTGCTTCCAAATGCAGGGTTAGAACAGCTTGTGGGAAGTGGAGCCAGGGCTGCTCAGCAGGAAGGAGATGCCAACTCTCCCACTTAGCCAAGGCAGGTAAGAGGTGGAGGTGCATGGGACCTTCTCTCCCTCCCTGCCACTGATGTAAAATTCTAGGGCTGCATTGGCAGAGCTTATTTTTTCAAATAAATGTTCTGCACATATTTTGGTCATCACCTGGCAGTGAAATGTTTTTTCTGATGAAGTCATGTCCTGCAGAATGGTGTTCTTGTAAGAGGGTGATTTGGAATAGTGTGGTAGAAACCTGTGCAGCAGTGAAGCTCCTCTCAACTTTTGTTTCCTCTTGCTGTAAGCAGGAACAGATCTGTCAGAGAGCCTAACCTTCCAACACAGGTACGGTTTTGGCTTTTCTGGAAATGACTGAGATTTTGAGCCTCTCTTCTCTGCTTTTTTAGTACCACTTGGACTCAGTCCTTACTCACTCCCTTTCTCTGCATTATTCTCAACTCTCTTGTCAGCAGAGTTAACAATTTCTGTGTCTCTGCAGGGAGTAATGGGCAGCTATTGCAAGAACCATTTTCTGGCACAAGTTGTTCTTGTTGTAATTGCTTTTGAATGCTTATTACTTGTTTAAACTGTCTTCCAGAGATACTCTGATATGAAGAGCGTAGTAAAAGGGAAGATAAATCTTTTGGGTAGGAAGAAATATGAAATTCTGGATTTTCTTGAGCTATTCCCTGCTGACCAAATTGATTTATTTTCAGTTTTAATGAAACAGTCATCCTCTTGCTGTGATACATACCAAGCTCTTTGGTGATGGCTTGAAATCCTGCTAACTTTTCTAGGGAGGGCAGAAATGGGATATCTGGCTTTGCCTGAGAATATGCTCAGTATCTGCGTCCTCAGAGAAGTCAGCTGTTCATCCAGCTTTTGGGAATACTCCACAGCTCTACTCTTGGCTCCATTAGAAGATGATGCTTTAACCCAGTTATGAGTTTTTTGTACTCAGTTTTGCTATTGTATTTGCAAATGCCATTTGACTCGGTGCTCTTTGTACTCCAGAGATAAGGCTTTGTGGCTTCAGGTGGTTTTCTGCAAATGTAGCAGCCAAGGTTGGTGGCATCAAGCCTATTTTGTGACAAGCCTTTCACTTAGGCCTGATGGTTTCCAGTGTGACTTTGGCAAAGACATCACCTGCCTTCTGGAGAGCTGGCCCACTTGTCAAGGTCACACAACACCTTTTGGCTCACCTGTCTGCAAGTAGCTGGCAAGGGGAAATGCAATTGGCACTTTGTAATAACTGATATATTTGCAAGGCTGGTGGAGAGGAAGAGTGAAAAAATGCTCTGAATTTTTTTTTTTTTCTAATGGAGCAGACATAGGTCTTGGAAATGCACATGCTCCTGTCTGGGTGGCTTGTGATAGCTGCTAAAGATAAACATGCTGTTTCTCAATGTCGTTTTCACTGTAGTTAGATAGTTAAAATAGCTTCTTGTTTTCCAGAAATATCTGTCTGCTTTTTGTATTCTGTTCTTTGCAATGATGGTGTGTCCAGGTTAGCAGATCTTCACAGATTTGTAGAACACCAGACTGGAAGGGACCTTGAGGTTCTGCTTTTCCTGTCAAAAGCCTGGTCTGGACAAGATGGCCCAGCACTGGGTTCAGCTGAACCTTAAAAGTGTCCAATGTTGGGGTAAGGTTTAGGTAAACCATTAACCAATATACATCATGAAAACCTAAACCAGAATGTCTGGCTCTGCAGCAAAGTTGAGTGTTTACCAGAAGTGATTTTCATAGTCTGGTACCATTGTGATGTTAATAATTAAGTGTCAGACACATCTGATATACAGTGTTAACTGCATTTTTGTGTCTAAGGTTATAAGGGCTGCAGAATCATTATTTGGTCCTTCAGAATTCAAGCATCAGAAGGACAGTTACCGAAGTTTTAGCATCTGCATCAGTCCATGGCTTTTGTCAGGGAGAATGGGAGGTTTTCGGTATTGAGTTGGGATGCAGTTCTGTGGTGGGACTAAATCATTACATGGAATTTGATGGAATCATATCTGGCAAGAATCTTGCTGACAGCCTCAAGTTTGTACGTGGGTTTTCATAGTTTAGAGGAGCTGTCTCTCACTAGGTTATTTCTTATAATTTTCTGTGTGCAGTAATTTGGAATTGTTAGGTTTGTATATGCTGTCCCCTGCATTTTCCCTCCTTGCTGTGCCAGGGGAGCGTGGGGACTTAGCTGAAACAAGAAGGAAATAAGTACCTGCTCCTCCTCCACACACTGCTGCGTTTGTCAGAGGCAGCTCGAGGGCTCAGGTTGTCCTGCTGTTGTGGAGGAGCTGCAAGTCTCTTCTGTCTGAACAATAAGCTTTGTATCTGTTTGTACAGTAATGAACTGCTTTTGTTTCCTTCAGGAACCTGCTCTGCTGTCTGGAGCGTTTCCATTTACAGACAACCCTTGCCAAATTAATTTTATTTAATTATCTCCCAGGGCTAAGCTTGAATACATTTTGTGTTAAATTCACCGTTTCTCCCTCTTCTGAACGAAATGGACTTAATATCCTTGTTAAAATCTGATTAAAACTAAAATTGAGTTTTTTGAAGTCTGATTATCCCATGAAATGGAATTTTTAAACCTAATTATGAATGGATTTGCATACATTCTTAGTGCCATTGAAAAGAAAGTTGAAATAAATTTATTAATGGAATCTGCCTCTGCTGTCTCTTTGGGCCATGGCGACTGCTGGAGAATGAGGGAGAAGGAAGGCAGGCGAGAATGAAAACTCTCCCTCTTTTGAAATATACCCTCTCCCCTCCCAATTAATTCCAGAGCTGTTTTGACCCTGCCTCATTTTTATTCCTCTCTTCCACACAGCCCAATTTAGGTAATTGACGGCCTTTCAGAGGGTAACTACACAGTCGAGCTGGTTTCGTGTATTTAAAGCCTTTGTGCTTTCTGAAGGGAGGATGTAGTGGGCAACTTTTGTTTCCACTATGATGTTCTTTCTCTCTTTCCTGAGGTAGCCCTGACACCTAATCAATAGGCATCTCTCGTTCCTCCTTCCTCAGGAGCTGTATATTGGGGCATTTGTTTTAAACCTGCTAAAAAATGGGTAGTTTTACAGACTCTGGTGAACGTGCACATGGAAATTGGGGTTGTTTATGTAGTTTCCTGCGTTTGCAGTAAAAGGTTTCCATGTAGGATATATTTGAATCTCTCAGTACAGTAATTGTGCCCATCCCTTCAGGATTTTGCCAGTTCTCTGTGGGAAGAGAAGTGAAGGATGTGTCTGCTTGTCTGACTTGGTGCAGAGGGCAGCAGGATGCCTGTGCAGAGAGGTGTTGGTGTCATGTGGAGGCTCCTACTTGTTGAACCTTCCCATGTGTTTCTTGCACTGATTGAAGAGTTCATCTCCTTACATGAAAGGTACAACTTGAAGATGTGACTTTTTTATTTTTTGGCCAGTCATCCTCTTACCCAGGCTTACAAAAAGCTCTTTGCAAGTTTAAGCATTAGTTCCAAAAATTTTTAACAGCATCTTCTCTCTGTCATGTGCTGTGTGCAGATTCCTTTTCTTGTTAAAAAAATGTAGTAAATGTGGTAGAAAAAAGGTGTTTTGGCAGTTCAGAAATCCTGCTCTTGATACATGACTCTGCAAAGAGTAAATGCTCAGCCTGTGGCCAAGTATTCCATAGGAATTTGAATTTGCAAAGTTGCTTTCAAGGACAGAGGGGCTTGTTTTCCATATGCCCTTGTGCTTTCATTTTAATCCTGTCTTTGCTTAGGTTTAGTGCTAAACATACTGGTGGTATCAAGTTCTACAAGAAACGTGGATTTCTGGCACTGTTTCTTTGGAATGCATCTGAAGTGGGGAGTTTTACAACAGAAGCTGTGGCTCAGCAGAGGAAGGAGAGTTGAGCTGAGATTGGAGAATACTTTTAGGTGGAATGTGCTCAGGTTATAAATCAGAATGGTTGAAGTAAATTAAAAATTTTCTTGGTGATATAGCAAGAAAACTTGAGAATTCAGACTAGCTTTGGAGGAAAGCAGCTGACTGAGGGAGCTCTGCACCAGAGACTTAAAATTATTTTGTGGTTTAATGGCTGCAGCTTTCATTTGTGCCTTCTGAAACTGTTGTCCAAAGACAGGTTTAGCATCTCAGGTACATAATACTTATTGTATAAATCCAGCTTCCATCTACACTTAGGTTATAAATGCTTTGCAGTATCTTCCCAATCAAGCTCCAGTGAAATCTGAGGAGTTAGGAATATCTGATGCACCTTTTCCTCAACTGTGGAGCTGCAATCACACCAGCAGCGAGCAGAATCGGGAAGCTGAAGATCCCGAAGAAGCCAGGAGGAGATTTCCACGAGGGTGAATGTTTTGAAGACTTTGGGAAGGCTGTTTAACTCTTTTATTCTTGTCTGGTTGGTTCTGTAGCATCCACTCACTAAAAAAAGGAAAAGTAACTGTGGGTAATCCTGTCTCTTACAGCATGATGAAGCAAGGTCTTGAAGGTAAATGTGAATGAAAGGAAGGACGTGAAAGTGGTGTGAAAAAGGAGTGTTTGTTTCTTTTAGAGAGAGAACAGGAGCTTTCACTTCCGTGGATACATTTCAGACTTTGACAGTGTTTATCATCTCATCTCATTAGTGCCTCCCCCAGTAGCTTCAGGCATTGAAAGTGTTCGAAGCTTGATGATAGCAGCAAGCCAAGATGATGTCCAAGTGCTTGTGACCCCAGTGCAGTCCTTACCTGAATCCCAGTCCCAGGAGCTGTGGCAGACACAGGGAAGCCATAATTGCTTTTGGCTGCTCTGAACCCTGTGCTGGATGCAGGTAGCTGAGCTGAGTGGGGGTTTCTGAGAGCAAGCTGGCAAAAGGAGAAGAGTAATTGTTGAAATGCCACTGTTTACATCTGTAATGCAATTACACTTGAGCAGTTCCACTTTGTGTGAACAAGTCTTAAAGTCTGCTTCTATCTCCTTCTGCCATGAATTATTCATTCCTTATGGATGAATGTGATTGGGGTTTGGCTTTCACAGGCAGGTTTATTATGCCCACTTAGCTCCAACTGCTTTGGCATGCTCCAAGCCTCAGTTATTTTCCCAGCATTTGTTCTTAGCATTCATTGTTCTTGATGTTAAAACTTTTGGAGAATGTAATTCAGCTCTGGTTTTGGGAGTGAGAGTCTGAGGGGATGGAGAGGGTGGGTTTCTTTCTTTAGGTTTTCTTTGCAGCAAGCATAGGAAGAGCTTTTTATTTAAATCTGTGCTAATTGCTGAGTCTGAGGGTAACTTGTATTATCACCATGTGTCAAAAAACGTGGATGTGAGACACTTTGTATGTGTGCCTTGGGAGCTTTGGATGTTAAGAAAATAAAGCAGAATTTCAAAATGAGGTGGGATTGATGTTCTCTGCCCATCAGGGAGAGTGGTTCTGAGGGCTGCTGAGATTGGGATATCATAACAGAGGGGTGCCACCACCTCTGCAAGCAACAGTGACACTCTGGATTCTTCTGTTCTGACAACTTGTGTCATCTGCTTTGTGCTGGGGCTGCAGCACTCAGGTCTTGGTGTGGCTCATGTCAGTAGATGCCTAGAGCTGATGTGCTAATGGGCTTCCATAAAACTTTCCATTTTAAATGTTATTTGTCCTTCACTTTGAATATTAAATTTTTAGAAACTTTCAAAAAAAAAAAAAAAGTGTGAGAGAGAGAATTACTGCATTTGTTTAAAGTTCTGAAAGCTTTTTTTAGCTAAACAGTTCAAAGAGCGCATCTCACTAATCAGAGGAATATTTTTGCGTCCCCGGGGTGGTCACAGTGTTTTAATTGGAACTCAGGCTTCTTTGAAGTCCTTTTTAATCCTCCCTGAGCTGGGGGAGAGGGTTTGAAGACAGTGCTGTAAATCTGAAACTCCTTTGGTTTATTTACATGTGTCTGGGGACGTGTGTAATTCGTTTTCCTGGATGAAGCCCGTGGACAGCTGAGTGGGAGATGTGCTTCCTTCAGTGGGGAGGCCTGAGCCAGGGCTGGGGGTTCTGCACAGTGAGCTCATGTGCTCCTGGATTTGTTAAAACCTGGAATTGAGCAACAGGCTCTGAATGGGAAATGAACTCGGTGGGAAACGATGTGGTAGCTGAACATGAGGCTAGGCTGAGCAAAAAGCAGGGATTGAAACTCATGTTTTAGGATTAACTGATTAGTGTGGCTCACACAAATGGTGTTGCATACTGATAGTTGACTGTTTTACCAGTTAAGAAACAAAAGATTTAGGAGACAGTGCTTGTGATCGATACCGTTAATCACCTGTTAAATCAGTGTGGGGTTTCATTTGCTTACATTGGAGTCGAATCAGAGGTTTTTGGGTGTCCCTAATCATATTGCTTAGTCTTTGTGCCTCAGTTTCTAAAATTCAGGCCTTGCTTTGGTCTGGTTTCTAGGGATGTCTAGTCCTGCCTCAGATGTTTTATGCACTTGATGTAACTACCACAAACAGAACCTCAGTGGCAGCTGATGCCTTTTGTGCCATCTTAGTACAAATGCCCCGTAGGAAGCTGTGGCTGCTGACAACACAAGCATTTTCCTTAGGCGTTGTCTGATTTTGTTGTTCTGCTATTGATTTTCATGATAAATATAATCATTTATCAGCTGTGTTTTCTGTACTTCAGTAAGGCTTTTAACCTCTCACTTTTGCTGAAACTTGGATGTTTTATGTTCTGCTTCTGGCAGAGGTGAGACATAATCTTTTACTGAATTTGGGTAGTTTTTAATTAATCAAAGCAACAGGCTTAACCTCAATTTTCTATCTGAAAGGATAACCTAGAATTCCAGCTGAACATACAAGCAATATGCTTTTCATTCTAAAATTGTTACCATAAATTTACCTGTGACTTTTATTGTATTGATATTAAAAAAAAAAACAGTTAAAATAACTTTTACTGTAGCTTAAAGCTGCAGTTCAAAGCTGCATGAGATTGAATAAGTATGTGATTGCAATCAGAAGTAAATAAGAATAATATATGGGATGTCAAATCACTTTATATAAAAGCAGTTGAAAATATGGTCCTGAGTCTCCCAAGGACCTGTCTCCAGCCATTAATAGTATTTCCTCTTGCTCAAGGTTAGGGGGTTTGTGTTACTGCTGGCTAATATTTTCAGCTGATAAGAGTCTGGGTAAACAATGGGATCAATAAAGATGCTGAAAACAATACAAGGACTTAGGTAAATTAATATTCTGCAAGGATTATCTCAGACAGGTGTCAAAAGAACAAGACCATCAATTCAGTGCAATCTGTAAAACAGTCAAATGTACATAAATTGTCAGTAGCCAGCCTTGGCTGCAGCAGGAGCTCTCCTGTCAGACAGGAGCCCTGGCTATCTGGAAAAATGATGTCTCTGTGTTGGCAGTTTCCACGGGGGTAGAAGTTATGCCAGAAGGGCATGTTGGATCCATGCAAATTATATTTGTTTTTAGCTTTTGGAGGATTTTTTGTGTCTTATCCCTGTGTCCCACTCCTCATTCCTTCAGAAGAAGCTGATTATGTCTATTTTTAGGCTGCTCCAAGTGTCTTCAAATGTCTTGAGAGTGACCTTGCAGAATGGAACCAGCAGAGGTTTGGTAAAATTGTCTGTTTATTTGCATAGATATTCTTGCCTCATTTGAAAGCTAAGGAGTTCCATATTTTTACTTCAGATGCTTCTGTTGTAACAAGCCCTCCCTGCTGGCCCTCAGCTTGGTGAGGAGCATATCTCTGAACGACCTTTTATTCATTGACATGGAAGATAGAAAGAGAAGCTTCTGCCTGATTTTCTGGAAGTTTCATTTATTGCCTTCATTTTTTAGCTGTCAGGGTTCTTTCCCAGTTTCGTACAATGCTGGTAACTGGCCTGTAATGGTTTTCAGGGTTTCTAATGACCCTCTGTTGATTGATATCTCTGTGAAAGATACAACATCTGCCTGTTTGGAGTTTCTTTCCAATGAAAGAAATACATATCTTTGTATTTCAGTCTGGTTTTCAGATATTAATTCTTTGTTTATTACTATTTACAACTATCCAAATGCCTTGAAAATCTAAGGATTCTAACCCACAGGGTTGGAATGTATCATTGGTATTCTGCTGTCATTCTGTTCTTTAGATTAGTTTGATTTGGCCCCACCCTTCTCATGAAGTCTCTTGGCTCCCCTGTCCTCTCTGCCCAACCTCAGATTGCCAAAATGGTTGTTCCAACTCCAGTGACAATTAGAAACTATCAGAAAAACAACCCTACTTATGACTCCCTAAAAGAAGTTTTTATTCATTTCACAGCATTATTTTTCCCTTTAGCTGTTTCTTTTTTCTCAAATTACGTTCATGATTAGGAGAAAGACTTAAAAAAGCTTTTGCTGCTGCTGCAGTAAAATGAAACATTACATTATTAAGTGTGTTTACATTTTGTGCTTGAAGTCTTAAGGGCAGTAGGTACGAAATTGTGTGCCACAGTAACTTCCTTTCAGCATTGTCATTAATATATAATTACATTCACTAAATTGTGAATTGAGAAAATACATTTGCTTCTCTAATTGTAAAGATTGTGCTGATATCTATGTTAGCATGAGAGCAATAACAGCCATTTCTAAAATGCCTTTTCATCATTTCCAACTTCACTACTTCTGTGCTACTGCTGGTGAATACCTGGTAAGTGCTTTAGAAGTTGGTGTGGTTTTTTCTTTCTCTCCAGTCTCTTATCTATTGGTTTAAGACCTTAAGAACTCTTTATTTCCTTGTATAGGAAAAACATAGGACAAGGAATATTTCACAGCTTTGCAGATACCCTCCATGTGTCTTGAGTTGTATATTAAATGCCTTATAAATGGTTTCATTTCATGAAAGTCTCTTGATGACTCTGCAAAATTTTTGCTTCACCGTGACCTCTCAAAGCTTTAAATTCTGTCATGTGATTGAGCATGCAGTGGCAAACCCAAAAGCTGAGTATTTTTATCTTTCAGATGAGCAGTTTTGGTGCTGCTGTGTGTACGTTCCCTCTGCTTGAGGTCTCTGAAAGCCTTTCACCTGTGAGGTTCCATTCCACTGTGCAATGTGTGTTACCAGGTTTCTGTGGTTTGCTCTGTGCTTGCTCTTAGAGCAATGGTAGGGATGAGAAAGAAGTTTGGACTGTTGAAATGTCTGCCCAATGGTTAATTTTTTTTTCCAAAGTAAGATTAATTTTATCTTGTTGAGCCCTTATCTCTATCTTTAAAGTAGAAATGAAACTTGAACGTTGAGTTGTTATGATGCCATATTGTTAAATTTGGGAGGAAAAAAGCTTTCTTCATTAAAATCCAAAGGAGTCTATTAACTGGAATCTAAGATAGTTTTCTTCCATTGTTTTCCTCCCCTGTTCAAATTATGGCTTGATTGGATTAATTGCTAATTTTGCAATTGCTTCAAAAGAGACATATCAATTGTCTTTAGAATTGTCAAGACACTTATAAACACTTAAAATGTGTTCTTACAAATAAGTTGTTCTTCTGCTTCAAGTGGTTAATGGGAACATTTGCTTTGGTAAAGAGCAATTGGATTTGTTGATTCTATCTGTACACAGATAAGAATTCTCTAAATGAAGGGAACCTCTGAGGCTGAGATTGCTTATTGCTTTCACTCTCACTACAGAGTTCCTCCATTTACTTTGTGCATAAAATATTAAGCAGCCACTTTGCTGCAGAAACAGTCTCAGGTACACCTTGGTTTTGTGGGTTTGACAGCTCTTAGCACCTTCATTTGGATGAATAAAGGTTTGTGACTGCTCTTCAAAACATTTTAATCAAAGTGCTACAAAGCATTAAATGTGTCCTAATTGCCCGGAAACATTGAGAATTTGTTTTTGTGACTAATGTGTGTAGGAGACTCCAGACCATACGGATTAGTTAATGTAGTCAGGAATAGCAAGGGAGGATGTAGGCATGGAGATGTGAACAAACAGGGCTAACTACCTGGACTGGAGCTTGAAGGGACTTTTCTGCAGGACAGGTGGTGTTGTGAAAGTGAACTCTCAGAACTCCCAGGTCTGGACACCAGATTTTAGTGGCAATATTTGCTCTAGTCTGGTGAAGGGGAGCTAAGGAATGCTCCCAGGGAGGTGATGCATATTTTGTGGAGAAAGGGATATTAAGCAATTTATAGCTTTCTCATACCAAATGTGGAGTTAATGTGACCAAGTTGAACTTCAGGACTCTGTGCTGTATCCTGGGAAGTCTGTAGGAGCTGTTGTGATTATTATTTGTTGAACTCTCTTGCAGGATGAGTCCTTCCAAGAACTGAGCTGCTTTTGGACTTGGTGAAGCTTCAGAGATAGACAGGAGCCCTGTAAACCAGAGATAGAGGAGTTAAAGGAGTTGAGGAGATCAAGTATACAAAGAGGATGTTTGAGACTCACTTCAAACATACAGGAAAAGACTATTACAGGCATTCCATGGCCTTTCTAATCATACAGAAATATTTAAAACAACTAAACTGCCTTTCCAGAAATCTTCTCTTGTCATGTTATTGTTCTGCATTTGTTCTTCAGATGCTGTTGTTTTCCTACCTAGAATGAATATTAAATTATTTTTGTAAAAGTGGAAAAGGTTCTTCTTGGGGAGAGGAGAATTTCAGAATCTTCTTACGTTTCCTTATGCATTATACAAAAAAAAAGGAACAAAATAAATATTCTATACTTCTGGGAGATTACTTTAAAAAAAAAAAAAAGCCAAACCAAACCCCACAAAAACACCTGGAAATTGTTTTTCATAGAAGAGAATTAAGCAGAGGTGGCCTCTCTTTCTGTGACTTATTTTCTTAACAAACACTTTAGTAAGGATGTCTGTCTCTGGTCTTTGTCAGTTAATTATGTCTAAGTGTAAAACTGAAAATACTGTGCCAAAAATCTGGTAATGTTCCATTCCAATTTAATGACTTGGTTGAGACTACCAAATCTGTCATTGTATATTCATACTGAGCTAAAACTGTAAAGAGAAATGTTAATTCAGCAGACTTCCAAAAATAAGTAATTCTGATTAATTTAGTATTATACATATGGTATTAGTTTGGTAGTTTAATTAAATGTGATCCAAACAAAAAGTAGTGAAGAACTCAGTCCTCCAAACATAGCTGATGAAGTGCCTGTTTTTCTCTTTAGTTTTACTTTTGTCTTGCACTTCCATACTTAAAATTTAATGTCTGATCTCTAGCTACAGTCAAAACCCTTCCTTTGCTGTGCATTTTGAAACATTTTATAGAAGTAATAAGAAGTCGACATTCTAATAAATTATAAATTAAAATTTTTTTTCTTTAACGTTTTCATCTACTTAGAGAGGCTTGGTTTAACGTTATTTCGACAGCTAATTCTCAGTGTGTAACTGTCACAGTTTATACTGAAATGGTAACAGATCCTTAAGGAAGAACAGAGTGTCCCTCCAAATCCTAGGAAATGTCAGTTGTGTGCATTAAAAAAAAAAAAAAAAAAAAGTATACAAAATAGCATACGCCATTTTCTTTGAAAGTTTAAAAAGTGTGACAGTGGGCACTAAAAGTCATTGTATGACTTGGTTGGACATCCCATTACGTTAATTTTTCACTTCATTTGAACAGTTTTACATTTTTATCGTTGTTAAATTGCTCCTTTTCAAATTGTCAGTGCTTCAAAGGAAGGCAAAGAGCTTTGGTTTTGTCCCTCTCCTGCCTTACTTTGCTGTAAACTGCTGGACTAATTTGCTTGTTTAGGGCAAAACAAAACCTTCTCCAAATTAGGCTTCAATGTAACTGTTAGTTTTTATCAATTTTGCTTAAGGACAGGGGGTCTCAGGATGGGAAGGTGGGACAGAAGAAGAGCATTCTAGCTTTTGGCTCCGCATGCCTCAGTAGAAGGGAACTGAAGGCAGTGATTTCATTTGCTCCTGCATTTTAGAAGCCCCTTTTTCATTTGTTTATGTGAACTTTGTGATTACAAGGTGCATGAATCAGTTTTGATAACACACTGCCCTGAGCTGGACCCTTCTGTGGGTCCCTTTCCAGGTTTTTGCAGGGCTGGTGCACACAGGGTGTGGGGTTTTTGGTGGTTCCATGGGGCAGGAAGCTGCCTGTAAGTGTGCAGAGCAAACAGAGTGGCAGTGCTGAGCTTTTCAGAAAGGGAGTTCTGGCTCTGTTTGGGTGAGGACAGGGTGTCAAACTTCCCTCAACGAGCCATAGTGATTCCAGTAGTGTTGGAAAGCTGTGTTGTCATAAAGATCCTCTTAAAGCAGGTTCCTTGGCTTCCCAATACTGGTTTTGATATCAACTGTTCCATGGGGAATGGACAGAGCTTAGCAAAAACTATAGACATCAGCCAAGGCTGTCAAGGGCAGGGCATGCTGTGTGTTGGGATGCTGACAGATTTCTCTCTTTACATGGCATTGTTTGTAGAAGCCCATGCAATGAGAGGGCTGGTTACAGCTGGGTGGTGTTTGCAGTGCTTTGGGACTTGACCAATTCTCTTCAAATTGAAAGCTCTGATTTAATTTTATTGTGCGTGCAGCGTTGTTCCTCTGCTTGGATCTGTGGAAATTTGGCTTTTGCCAAACTGCTGATGATCGGGGCAGGGTGTAGACTTTGGAATTAGGCTTTGGAACCTCTCAGTTAGACAGCAGAGTGCATGCAAAGGTGTCTTTTATCACCTGACATGATTTGGAGTTGAGAAAGTGAACTTTTCTATACAGAGGATTAATTCCTATTGACTTTGGTTTCTGTTATATATCTATGCTACTCCACTTAAAAAGAAGTGAAATATTAAAAGGTATCTAATGCCAATAAAGCATCATCCAGAACTAAGTGTAAACCTAAAGCTGCCAATTGCTGGAACTGAGATTGGAAGCTGATTGTTGGTTTGAATGGCTGAACAGATGAGGATGATTGTTTTTTATTGGAAATCGGTCAGGAGCTGTCATTACCAGAACTCTGTGGCTTTTATAGTACTCGCTCATTTTACTGTTGGATTCATTTCAGTTCCTGATCTCAGTCTTAACAGATTATGGTATGAATTTCTGAAAAAAAAAGTGAAAAAAATCAAGGCAGATATACTTTTTTTTGTACATTAAAAAAAAAGAATCCGTGAAATTATGTCATTGATGCAGGGACCAAACACTGGTGTTGGGGGCTGGCACTCAACATGCCCAGAGAGCTGCCTGATACTAACTATCCTTATGATAAATCTGCTATATTTGGGTGATGTATTAGAGGCTTAAAACTGCATTTTTCAGAGCCTTGTTGACTTGGCATTAGATTGTACAAAGATTTTTCCTGTGGAAATTGGTGTGTCTGCTTACAGCTTCTTTTTGCCAAACGGACCAAGTGTGCCCAGACCATTTCCCTGGTGTTTCCTCTGATGCCCAGCCATCAGTAGCCCTCAGTAAGGAGCTGGTGAACTGCTCAAGTTAAGGATCTCTTCAGGCTCAGCTACAGAACTTTGAAATGTTATTTAATGCTGCAAGACATTTGAAAATCCAGGTGCATGTTGCCTTAAAATTGGCTGGTCTCTGCTACCGGAATTTTATTTTCAGATGTTTTAGCCAAGCCATCTCCAGGTCTTGTCTTGGTTTCTTCTCATAATTTCCTTGGCTGGTGAGTGTGATGTCCTGTCCTGACTGATTTCTTTGCTGCAATATGAGTCTCCATTGCCTGATGGGAGAACACTTCCATCTGTTTTATTGTATATTGACTATTAAGACTTGGATGTAACACAAGTGGTATTAGAGGCCTCAAAATTTCTGCTGAGGAAGGATACAGGTTTGCAATTCTGGAAGGGAAACGCAGGAATCTTTCAGCTGGGATTGGCAAAATTGAATCCTGTCTGCACCAACTCAGTGTTTAACTAATTTTCACTCAACTGAAAGTGACAGGTGATTAAAGAGAAAAAGTGATGCCTTTTTTATTGATGTGAATAGTTGGCTGAAAAGTATTTTCATCAGAGAAATGGCTTCTCTAGTTCTAGATTCAGTCAGAATCCAAGGATCAAGCAAGAGGCACTTCTCCCTGTTCAGTTTTGGAGTGGCAGCAGCCTCGTTGCAGCGCTGTATTTGGATACTGTAGAATCTGACCAGGCCTAGGTTCATCTGCCAGCAACAGTGGAACCTTGACTTGCTTTTTGGGAGACTTACATGATTGTGTTTCTGCAGATCTCACTGCTGCAAAACTGACTTCCCAGTTGCTCCCTCTGAAAAGCCCTTTCAGGGTCTGGGTTGCTCTTCCCCTTCGTGGGTGGTGCATCCTGGTGGAGCACAAGATGTGTGCACCCAGTGCACAGAGGGATGCCCTTTCCAGCTGCCTTTCCTTTGGGAAGTGTGAGAGACATGCTTCAATTTTAGGGTGGGAAAACCTTTCTGATGGCTGAAGACAAATTTGTATTTTTATGACTTTAAGATAGGCCACCGAAAGCACAGTTTCCTCCTGCAGAGACTGTTAATGTGGTCTTTGGAACTGCTGGAGTGGAGTTATCTTGATCCCATTCCATTACCTTTAAGCATTTGCCATTGGATTTGATGAAAACATAAACCTATTTCTGACAACTGCAGAGTTGTTGCTAGCGGGTCTGTAGAAATCTCTGATCTCTTTGACAAGAAAAGGTTATCAGTGACATCTGAAGTGTTCCCCAGAGCTGAGGGATTTGGGTTTTTTCTCCTGTGGCTCTGGAGTCACGGTGTGTGTGAAGGACTCTGAAGTCAGCACACTGATAACTCTGTGGGAACACTGCTTTGAGTCACCTGTGATGTACCTGAACCTCTACACTCTGAGGGTGTTCAGCAGCAGCCGGAGTTGTTGAATTGTACAGTCTGTATTTACATTTATTTCCTCCTTTTTTTACCCTCTCACTACTAATCCTGTGCTCATGCTGTGGGGGCTTTAGGTTTTGTGTGATCTGGTCAGGCTGCAGCTCTGTGTTGTTCTAAGGGGCTGCAACAGGTTTGGCCCCAGGAAATTGCCTTGGCTGCTTTTGGTGAGACCTGTTTTATGGTTGTGTATGGAATACAGATTTTCAACCAATGACTTGTTGAAAGTTTTTGTTTTAATTGCATAGGACACCTGATGATCTCTCAAGGCAAATTGTGGCCCTGCAGCAACGGGAGCTTGCCCTGAAAGAGCAGAACTCCACCTTCATGAACAGGTGAGTGACTCCAGGAGGGGATGCTGGTAGCAAGACTCTGCTGTGTGAAAGCACAGAGAAAGGAAACCAGGACTGCAAACTGAGACCAGCTCTTTATATTTCCTTGCTGTTCCATGGAGCCTTCTTTGCTGCCTTCTATTCTTTCTCATGTTGATAAAGCACTTTCTGCTTACTGAAATCCTTCCAGGAAGAAAAAGATGAAGAACTGTGGGCGATGCAGTGAAGGGTTAATCAAAGCTGCAGTGTTTGCAAGGGGAAGTGAGTTGCTTTCCCAGACCATTTCATCTGGAAAGGGAATGTCACAAAGCAAAATGTGCCAAGTACCCATCTGGGTATGGAAAAGGGAGTAAGGGCTCTGAGGGCTGTGCTGTGACTGCTAAAAGGACCAGGTTGTAGAGATGGTGGAGGAAAAGGATGTTTGCAGTTTTGGTGGCAAGGTAGTGCCAGGCTTTGAGAGGAGCAGTCTGTTTATGGAGTGAGACGTGTGTTTGAAACATGGGGGTGTTTAAACCATTGCCCTCCTGTGGGAGTGAATATGTAATGGGGAAATGAATTTGCCAGAGCTAAACTTTCCAGACTGCAGTGGTTGCACAGCCTTTCTGAACACGGTTCCACAGCATGCCAGACAGTGCTTCTCACCCTCAGTGCACATATTCCTGCTTCCCTCCCTGTTTAATTCCTCACATTAGGAACCCACTTTTAACCCTTGTTAAAAGCAATACCTCTGTCCTTCAAAAAGGCCCTGGACTGTTTGCATTGCAGGATCGTAGCTGCCTTGTCTGAGCAATAGGAGTGTGGAGAATTTCAGCCTTTGGTGTAAAAATGCTGAACGTAAAGCAGTCAGATACTGTGTGATCGAGCTCTGGGTGAGCACACTTAGCTTGACGTGGGCAGCATTTCCTGATGTGTCTCCTGAGGTAGGAGCTGCATTTTGGTTCAGGAGATGATCGTGTTTTGGGCTCCACCTTCCTAATGATGGGCAGGATTCAAGCCAGGTGTTAAAAGCTTTGGTTGTGCTGCTGCCGTTAATGAAACTGTTTAGTCACTTGTAAAATGGTGAGCTCAGTGTAAATTCCCAGGAGTGAGGCAGCCAAATTGTCGTGTGGTTTTTGCTGTGAAGTTTACAGGGGGAAAAAGAAAATTGTAACCAATATGAAAAAGACATTCCGTATATTAAAAATAAACCAAGCAAACCTTCAAATCCACAATTGATTAAATGATCAAATAAAAGAATGATGGTAGTGTTTGAGTTACTAATTTGGGGGTTGGGGTTTTTTGGGCTGCTTTTTGCAGCCTCTCAGAGAAGTGCTTTTTCGAAATTTATTAATGGCCAAGGGGAATCATCTGTTAAAAAAGCAGCTTTTTGGTAGTGCCTGTTCATCTAGATATAATTGTGCCAATTTAGTTTAAAAATAAAAACATGATTAAAATTACTTTTTGATTTCAAGTTAAATGGGCTGTAAAGCTGCTCAAATTAAAATTCTGACATTTTCCTGATGCAATGCTGTGTGTCATTTCTGAAACTGATAATTTTGACTTTCTTCTATCACATACCTTATTCTGCCTTAAAAAGAAGGTAATAAGATAAATTTTTTTAAAACCTTTCATTACAGGCGATTTGAAAGCTCCCAGCAGAAGGTTTTGAGTTTTTGGAAATCAAATGTTGTTAAGGAAGCAAACCTAATTTTCTCCTTGCTATAAATCTTAGCTGATGGTCTTTTATTTGTTTCATAACTGTGTTCAGGATGGTCTGTGTATTACAGTAACTTAATATGTGATCATGCCTCCCTCTAGTGATGGAGCCCAGCACTTATTCAGCTTTCTATTGTCTTTTTTTTCAGCCACAGGTTCTTTTGCCCTTAGTTGAAATATGTTATCTTTGGTGCTGATAGTGCAGTGTTTGATTTATCAAGTCAGTGGTTATGTGTGTACAGAGCAATGTGCAGTACAAACACCACAAAATCTGTGTCTACCCTAAAAGCTTTGGTAAGTTTTCTCCATTAAAATCAACGAATTGGCAGATGCTTAAGAAAACATCATCAGAAGTTGGCATCTGAATTTATTTTTATGCTGCTGAAGGACAGAATCACAGATAGCAACAGGTAAGCCAGGACTACAGTGCAAAACTGTGTTTAGTAGAAGAGATTTGAGTGTTGTGGTGAAGAGGATTTTATGGCCCTCTCCCCTCCATGGCAGGTGTGGAGTCTGTGCAGTGCTCTGTGTGTGCTCATCACCGAGCGTTCAGACACAGGCAGGAGAGTGCCTGGAAGGTGGAGGGGGGTGTGCAAGCTGATTATTGTCTCTCTGTCTTTACACTGCAGTCATGTTGCTTTGTATTCCCAGTGATGCTGTCTGTCCCACGCTGTTCAGTGACTGTGGCAGACCCTTGCCAGCTGCTATTTCTGCTTCCAGTGTCCTGGAGTTGATCTAGAATGGGGAGTTATGGTCGATAAACACACTGGTAAAAACCTTTTCTGAATGGCTTCACTAAACAGAAAATTTATTTTTTCTAGTATTTCCATTCTTGACCTGCTTTCCATTTATTACTGTGCATTTTTTAGAGCCAATGTTTGTGTAATTAAAAAGGCAAGAGAGATGATCCCACCACAGAGAGAGAACATCATTACAAACCCAGCTTTGCAGTGGTGTTTCCCTGCATGGGGATCTGCACTGCAATCTGTGTTTTGTGTAGCCTGTGCAATTGGCAGTGTCTCCAGGCCTCCCAGAGATCAAATGATGATGCATATCCTATTTGCTCCATCACTCACATTGGATGCTTTTAGACACAGAGCCACAGGACTGAATTTCCCGAGCAGTAGGTTTAAATCAATTTCTTTTAGCAGTGATTGTTTACACATCCGAGTTGTGTAGACTCCCTCGGAGCTTGCTATTTTTGCTAAGGGGAGAAAACCTTCCTATGGTGCCAGCATGGGGGAAGAGGAGAGGGTCACTTTAGCACTGAACACATGGGCAGCAACTCACTTCTCTTGGCAGCTTCGGGATGGCTGAGTAATGTAGCTGAAAGTGCCATTAATCGTGCCTGATGGACTCTCAGTGCTGCTTTGGAGTGTGTTGCTAGAAGTCGTATAAATAGAGTAAATTACACTTTCAGCAGCAGCAGCAGCAGGAAGTGTCGTGGAGCTTTTTAACTGCAGAGCAAAGATAACAATCCAGAGGTTCAAAAGCTCAAAAAAAAGATTGCTCAGGGCCACTTTGACAGCCAGAAGTGTACCTGGTCTGTTATTTAAGAAAAGGTGATGAAAGGAAGGTGTTCAATTAGTGGGTCAGTTTAACCATGCAGCCACTGTTAGTTAAAGCCCATTTTTCTCCCTGGCTGTGACTGCTGTAGGTGTGGTACACTGAAATGTGTTGCTGGTTGTAGTTTGGAATATGGAAAGTCAGCCAAGTGGTTCGTAAGATTTTGTCTTATGGAGAAATGATGTAGCAGTTACACTGTTTTTTTAAAAGTGTGAAAAGCTGCATATCTATTGCGCATATTTGGAGTCTCTGGAGAGATTTCCTAAAACAATCCTGGCAGAGTATTCTAGAATTTGAAATGTTGTCCTTGTATGAGGTGGCTCACGTGAAGGAATGATGCTGCTTTAAGGCTTGAGCTTTGCTGCACTTCTGAAGGACAGGCTGTGAAAATGGTTACTTGTGGCTCCTCCCAAAGTGACAATTTCTGCTTTTGCTCTTGTGGTTTAAGTGCAGTATTGACTTTGGACCTTGAGATGTCTTGTGGAAAGTCAAATAGAAGGAGCACATAGGTGAAGTTGGTTCTGGGCAGGATGAAGGACACAAGGGGAAATGGAAGAGCAGTAAATCCCTGGTGCTGGTGTTGAGATCCCAGAGCTGATGGCTTATTCCCATCCCCTCGTGTCAGAAACCCAGCCATGTGTTTTGACATATTGTTTCAGATGGGAAAAGGGACACAGAGAATGTGTTTGAAAAAGGATTTCCCCACTGCAGGTGCTCACAGAGTTCTGTTAAGAGACATGGTTGTTTACCACCTTTATTCATATAAATCATGTAAAGCTGATTTACCCAACCAACCTGCTGTGTGTGTTGTTGCTTAAAATGAAATAAAACCCCAAACCATTGAAGACCAGGGAATGTAGATTGCAAACTGAACAGAAAATTCTTTAGAGTTGGGCAGCAGAGATTTTTTTTTTTATAAAAAAAAAAAGAATGAGTGATGATAAGCCCAGAACTGTCCATCTTCATAAGTGCTGTTAGCTCAGAAGTGTTGTAAATCTTTTGCCCAACCTCTCTTTTCCTTGGATGTCCCAATGAGTGTCAGTCACAAAAACAAATAGAGCCTGTCAGACTTCTTCCCCTAATCTTGTGGAAAGTTGGACAGAAGTTTAATTACAGTGAAGTGTCTTTTATCTGACAGAGAGAGAAGTGCTAGCTTTTTAATAGGCTTTATGAGTTATTTTGTGATCAAAAGAAGCACTTAATGTCTAATATAGGACTAGGTAGGGATTTTTTTTCTTCCTTTGTTCATCTATATGGCACATTGCACCTTGATTTATATGTGGAGGTGTCTGTGTACCTAATACCAGAAAAATGTTTATTCACAGTGCTTCAGGGCAATATTAACTGCTGGCAGGTTCTGCATTCATTTTACAGAGTGAGATGATGAAGAAATGACTGTAGGTGCTGCTTTTCCTTTTCTCCAAAATGGATCTTTTCTGCACTTCTACACCAGAAGGTACTCAATAGTGTCTCATTAAGTGACCAATCTACATATTCATATCGTGAGCTTCTAGAGCAACATCTGGTTATTCATGACTCTAATTAGGTAGATACAAAGCTTTTTCATTTTTTTTTTTCTATCATATAGTTAGCAGAAAATAGGAAGGCAAAAAATAATTTAGCCAAGACATTGACTTATTCTTCCAATTTGAAAAACATGGGATTTTGCCCAGACCTTTGCTTTTCGTGATTGTGCCATTTTTAGTCTGATTTCCTGAGGAAGTGAGGCTTATTACTGTGCTTTGTGTGTGTATGTAGATGAGATTTGTCTGTGCCTACCCTACACTTTTGAACTTGCAAGTTGTGTTCTGTCAAGCTTGGCAGATGGTGGAGGTCTCAAAAAGAATGAATTCCAGCAATTTTAAGGGAGTCAGATCTCCATCTCCAGGAGAGGCATCCTGAGGCCATGCTCTGAGGTCACGTCTGGGATCAGAGCCCTGCGAGCAAACAGACCCTTGGGAATGTGCCATTGTCACATCTCCCTCTGGAGATCAGGCAGCCTTGAGCCCAGCACTGAGGGAGCTCTGTCCTGACACCCTGGCAGCACCACAGTCCATCATTTCTGCTATTCCGTGCTTTCCAAAGCCTCGTGGCATTTGAGAGTACCATGCTCATGTAGCTGGCATGGTTTTCATGCTTGGCATGGTTTTCATGCTTGGCATGTTTCCTGGCATTTTGGTATGAGAAGTCTGCTTGGGTCAGTGAAGTCTGCTTGAGTCAGCAGCCACCTTTGCAGAGAGAAATCCATAGGAAACCAGGCAACTTTGGTTCTGGAGCTCATGGAACTTATTCTCTCTCTGTTTAAAAAGAAAATACGTAGAAAAAGCCAAAAAAAGCAGCCTAGAGGGGATAGACAAAGCTCTAATGATACCATCTTCTCAGCCTGGAGCTCTGTGGAGACCGTAGAGTGCAAAACCAGTACAAATATTAGCACTTGGTTTCTTACCTTTTATTTGACTGTGCTTCTGGGAGAGCATTCAAGAATAATCTGTGAGAGCACTCTGTTCCGTGCTCTGATCACTTCTAATGATTGGAAAAAAAACAACTGTA
Source organism: Orthonyx spaldingii (assembly GCA_013397795.1). Lineage (NCBI taxonomy): Eukaryota > Metazoa > Chordata > Aves > Passeriformes > Orthonychidae > Orthonyx > Orthonyx spaldingii. The sequence goes on along the minus strand of VZTJ01000306.1, from coordinate 3,409,619 downwards.
GAAGCTATTTAACTCTATTCTTAATAGTTCCTCTTGTTCCAGGGTCATGACTGACCCTCCTACCAACATCCCTGATGTCTGTGCATCCCTTTATCCCTGGAATGAACGATAGCTTTCATTTGGTAGTGCTCATCTGGAGATGCTGATTCAGCATTCCCTCGGTAGCAGTGGGCATTATTGACCAGAAAAATGTGTAAAAATAACCTGCTAATTTGGTAGGAAGCACAGGCTGTTCCTGGTAGTGTGTGGTACAGCAGACACCGTGGTTGGGCACGGAGCTGCACTGTAAAAGTTGGGGAAGGAGAAATCTGCCTTGCATCTCTCCTGTGCATGACTCACATCTATACTATAAATCTTCCACTTCTGCAAGATTAAAATTCCTAAAAATTCCAAATGAAATAGATGTATCTTAATACCAGTTCAGCGTTCTCAGAAAGCAGAATGAATATTTAGAATTATTGATGTAGTTAGGAGTAAAAACTTTGTATTTTCATTATTCTTATTGTTTCCTTCTTAGCAGAGGGATGCTGTGATCAAATTAATGATGTACAGGAGGCTGATGGGCAAAGGAAGAGTGCCCCACATCCAGGTTATATTTGTGATATGGATACAAAGGGAGGAATTGTAATCTCAGCTGTGCAGTAGGCAGCAGTACAGAAATATTCTAGTTTGAAACCAGTAGTATTATGTAAAACCATATATTCAGCCTGCTGCCAAGCTTTGTGTGGAGCTCTGGGAATTGTAGTGCTTTAAGATTTCCAGTTCTTAGGGATTTGTCTTTTATTGCCTCTGCAACGTGGCAGTATGCCTTGAAAAATCTGATGTGAGTTGGAAAGAGTAGAGCCTGTCAGTTTGGTAATATCTTTGGGATCAGTGTTGAAGCCACCAGGGTGGTTCCAAGGATGAGGCAGATGAATGAAACCCAGGAAGTCTGGACTCAGTTTCTGGAGTGTTTTCCTGGGTGCTGAGTCCCTTTGTACAGTGACACGAGTTCCTCGCGTTCTCACCTCCTGAATGAAAACAAACATCTCTGCTCATATACCCTGCCTACTCTGCACCTCACTATTTTAAAGGCAAATAAAACACATTAATTCCTATCTATCCATACCTGTTAAGAATTTTTTGTTCCCTTCTCCCTCCAATACACATCTGTTTCTTCCCATATAGTATCTTAAAATGATAGTACTGACCATGGCTCCTGAGCTGTGTTTCATGAGAAAACATCAGCAGTCAAACAAGGCTGTGTTTAACAGTTTTCTCTCTTAATTTGTAATGCTAGAACTGCAATACAGCTTTCCTGAGCAGTCATGGGAAGCCAGAGGAAGATTGGTGGCAGAATGCAGAATGAATTTTCTGTCTTTTTATACTCATTTACCTGAACACCTACTGTAGTTGCTGTAATAACAGGAGTTTCAAAGACTATGGATTTTTCTAAAGTACTTTAAGGTACTGTTGATATTGTTTATTTTGAGCAGATTGATGAGGACAGCCAGAATACACTGAGACATTTTACCAAGGTAAATGTGAATTCTATAGGATTTTTTAACCTGCTGTGAAGTGGTGTCAGTTCAAATACTGCACAGAAAATGGTTATGTCTGAAAAATAGATTGTCTGGCCTGGGATGTCTCAATCAGTTGATCGTATCTGCATGTACACTTTGTTCAGCTCCATAACTAACTGCTTCTTGAACAATTTCTCATCTGGATCACATCCCCTCTACTGCCTGCTGCCTTCAGGCTGCTGTTATTGGTATTTTCATTATGTGTTTAATATTCTTTGTGGCTGCTTGTATGCACAAGTGAATGTATGGAGCAAAATACTCAAAGTATATCACTGGTGGTGGTGGTAAGGCATTTTTAAATAGTCATAAATATTCTCCTCCTGCCAAAGTTTTATCATTATACAAAAGACATACTGCTTGGAAAGTTTATTCAAGAAGTGAGCTGCTTGTCTTTTTTAGCTGTGTAAGGCAAAAAAAAAAACTTGTCATAAATTGCAGTCAACCCCCCTCCCAAAAAGCAGCTTTCTCTTGCTGCTCTGAAAGTTAAATGACTAATGTGCATAATTTATTTGAGCATCTGTGCTAAAAACTTGCATACCAAGTTTTAGTTCAATGTGATCAACAATGGCGAAAATTAGGATTTATCATGGAAATGCTGACGGATGTGAACATGTGTAGGCTAAACCGGTGCCTGACAAACCTTCTTATTGTGCAATGCTAATGGTGAAACACAGTTTTTTCTGCTGTAATTGCATTTCCCCCCCCCCCCACTCCGCATCCTTAATTTGCTCCTTTTCAAAATTCGGTGGTTTTAGCTGCACTTCATATTTGGATTCCTGCTTTTTCTGGAGTCTGCATAAAACCTCCTGAGTTGTGTTGTGATATTTCTAAGCGTAAGATACCCTGAGCTGCCTGGGTGAGCGAGGGGAGCGGCGGCATCCCGGGCTGGGCTGGGGCTCTGCAGTAACTGGCTGAGAACAGGAGATGGTGCCGGCAGCCTTGGCAGCTGCTCTGCCTTCCTTCCCCTCCTCCTCCGCCTCCTCTGCCTCGCACAGCCAGGCTGCTGTCACCGGCATTATAAATTCTGGAGCCAATTAGCTAAAAAAATGTTACAAGTGAAAGGAAAGAGAAGAAGCTGTAGAACATCTTGATGTGAATATGCCTGTTTGAGGAACTCTTCCTGTGCAGAGCTTGAATCACAGGATCACAGAGTGGTTTGGGTGGGAAGGGACCTTAAAAATCATCTGCTTCCAACCCACTGCTGTGGGCAGGGATGCCACTCGTTAGACCAGGGAGGTCAGGGTCCCATCCAACCTGGCCTTGGACACTTCCAGGGATGGGACATCCACTGCCTCTCTGGGAAGCCTGTTCCAGTGCTTTACCATCCTCTGATTAAAGAATTTCTTCCTGACATTTGATCTAAACCTCCCTTCTGGCAGTTTAAAACCATTACCCCTGGTCTTATCACTTTCTGCTTGTATAAAAGGTCCCTCTCCCTCCTTTTCGTAAGCCCCCTTTAGGCACCTGAGGGCCACAATGAGGTTTCCCCAGAGCCTTTTCTTCTCCAGGCTGAACAGCCCCAGCCCTCTCAGCCTGTCTTTGTAGGAGAGGTGCTCCAGCCCTCAGAGCATCTTCCTGGCCCAGTCATATCTTTTGGTACAGCTCTGGTGCAGCTTTTGGTGAAGCATCAGATACTTTTGAGGCATCTGGTTGAGGACGGAGAAGTTGGTTTGGAAGAGTCAAGGCAAGGCCTTCTTAGGAAATGGTGCTGAGAAAGTCTTCTGTTAGATATTGGAAATATCTTGGGTGTGTTCATGCCTTGCTGGTGCTTCCTCCTTTCTCCAGCCTTGTGCACAAGATTTCTTGAAGAAAACTTATTGAAAAAAAAAATTTTTTTTTGTTATTCAAATTCCCAGAGTCAGACCCATTGCTTAGTTCTTGCATGGGCATCCCAGAAGGGAAATGTGTTTATATTCAGCTCCTCTCTCTGTCTCTCTTTGAAGGAGTATTTGGTGTGTTTTCAGGCAGCAGTGGCTCAGCCATGCCCTGTTGTTCTGAAGAAATGCTGCCAATTTCTCAGTGCTGCCGTTCTATAGCAGGAATGTGTCCCTCCTTAGGAAGGAGAGGGGATAGAGTTGGAGATGGCTTCAGAAGGGATGGATGGCTACTGATCCAGTTATTTTGTTGCTAGTGACATGTTTTTGTTTTGTTTTTCTCTTAAATTGTGGTGGGATGGCACGTTCAGAGGGCCTGTTGGGGTTGGGTGTGTGGTCAGAAAGAAGGCTGGGGCATGGTGCTCTGTCAGAGTTTAGAACAGTGTTCCAGCAAAATGTAATTTCCTTGTCATATTTTATGTATGGGCTGTTTTTATATATTTTCAATATTTAAAACAATGTCCATATTCATAACTTTTAAAATACGTTCTCACTGTTAAGAGATGGAAATCAGTAACAAACAAACACACAAAAAAAAAATCCCATCAAAACCCCCACAAGAACCCCCCCAAGCTTTCCTTTTATTCAAGCAACAACAATCGAATTCTTATGACTGGAATAACTACTGAAGAGGCTCTCTGTTTCTCAGCCAGAGAAAGCTTTTGAAATATTTATGGAAATAAACCAAAATGTGTCCCTTTCTGACTGTACAAATAAGAGATTATCAGATCTAGCCCATGGCAGTTGCAATACATAGAGTCCAAAGCATCTACAACTAATAAAATAGAGCATATGCTTTAAGAAGAAGCTGTGAGGTTTTTTTTATGGGACTCTACTGACAAAGCAGCACAGTTCCATGGATTATCCTAATGAAGAAGTCCCTCTTTGTGCATATTAAAGGTAAATGTCATCATGGCAATACGTTAATTGATCTTTTAAAACCAAATGTGTCATTTATGTTGATGCATCCTTATCTACTTAAAGATCCAGACTGAAGTCACTTTGTAGCTCTTTCTGCCGTAGCTGGGAGTGTGGAGCAGGGCTGCTTCCATCCCCTCCTGTTGAATCCTGTGCCACCAGGGATGGAATTGCAGCACAGGTTGTCTGGCTGTGTCACACTCCCCATTTGCTGAGTGAACTTGCCCATCTGGGTCTTACGCCTTGCTTTTCATTCCACAAATCTCGCTCTGGTGTGAGAACCGGAGCTTGTTGGAGTCAGAGTGCGTTTTGATGATTCACAGAAGAACCAGCAGAGCCAGGTTTGTAAGGAGAAGGGATACCTTTTATTAGACTCCCTGATAGGATTAGCAGGCAGACACGCACGTGGGCACACGGCCAACGCTCACATCTGATGGAGGAGCAAAAGCCTTCAAGCTAAATGCAGGTTGAGAACAATTGCACTGAGTTTAACTTGATTAATCAATTGGACAATTTGAGAGAGAAGGTGGTGGGCACACGTGGGGCAGGTATCAGAGGAGATGAAAGGGCTGTTAGCACCCATGAGAAAGAGACTGTCCAGTTGGTTCTGATAGCAGCGTTTGGATACTTGGAGAAGACAAATAATCAGTAGAGTGAACTTTCTCCTTATAGAAGGAACTTGAAAGCAAATAGTGTGTGTCATGTTTTTATTGGAGTCACATCCCAGTAAATTCTGTGCTTCACTGACTCAGCACTGGAGTGTCAGCCTTGCAGTTAAGGGACTGGAACTTCAATTTTACATTAGCCAAAAATATTATTTTCTAAACTGTCAATAAAATAATTTTGCTATATTGTTTGACTTATCTCCTCTGGGCACTCGGGTGCAGCAGCAAGTCTGAACTGCCAATACAGTGACTGCTGAATGAGTTTTGCTTTGTTTGTCCAAACACTTTCTAGGATCAAGTCACTGTTCTCTGAGCCCTGCTGCGAGTGCTGTGGGCTCTGCTGACTCTGGCAAAGGCCAGCTGCAGACACCAAGTGGGATGTTGGTGCTCGTGGCAAAATCTGTTGTCAGTTTTGAGTAGCTGTTTGGACTTAACTGCAGCATAATTAACTTGTTTGGTTTTTTTTTAATTGTGTCCTGTTAATAAAAGTGCACCTGCTGCTGTGTTACCTTGAATCATGATGTGTAGTTGGTGCACAGCCATGGGTGGTAAGTCTCTAACTCTCCTATTTGAGAGTAACATGATGTCTTTTAACAGTGTGTTTGTCAGATTTATTTCTTTCCTGAATACATCCAAAAAGGGGAAAAAATGCTGATAATAACTGTGATTATAAAAACTCAAGTAACAGTTAGATAACCTGGGGCAGAGTAGTGCCTAAAAATACTTGTTGTTTTTAAGCTAATTACATTTTATATTGCCAGTGACCTTTTGGAAACCTTTCATTTGCATGGATTGCTGATGCCTCCAAGGAAATGCCTTTATGCAGAGAGAAAATGCATTCCAGTCATCTCCTCAAACCAGAATGCAGGTCTGCTGTCTGTAGAATGTGCCCTTTCTCAGAAGGACTTCATAACGTGCTTGTTCTGAACTGCAGGGAGAGCTTTTCCTGGTGGAGCAGACGAGCACCCAGGCTGTGTCATCCACCAAGCTGCTGCTTGAAGGTGAGGGCTCTGTGTATAAACAAGGACAGGGGACATTCTTGAACTTCCAGAAGTATTCATTAATACTTAAAGACAGAGAAGGCTTGAAATTCGTTCTGACTCCCTTGGGAAGTTTGTGGCTCAGTGGCACATTTATGAATGATGAACTGTGGGCCTGGTTTCAAACATATGTGCCACATACAAGGCAGAAATTCCTCAGTTTTTGCAAGCTTTTAATTGAGATTTTTTAATTTTGTGTTGGAGTAATTACTTCACATCTTCCCTGAATGAATGCTGAAGGTCTTGAACTGACACAGGAGAGTGAGACTGGATGAAGTTTTAGTAGTTTCTCCTTTCCCATCCTCTGGAGATGGTTGTCTAATTCCTGAATGAGAGCTGAACAAGAGAGAGCAGAGTCACTGCAGCTCCCATGGATAATGTAGCTGTCATTGAGGCTGACAGAAGTTCCTGTGTCCTTCTCCTTGCAAACCCAGCAGTCCTGGTCAGACAGCCTCAGACTTCATCGGTTTTGATGTTTTAAAAATAAAGTGAGTGGCATCTTTTGTTAACCTGTACAGCCTTTGAAGAAGTTCCTCTTGTCCTTAAAGAAGTGAATCAAGCCAAGGACTCGGTGGAGATGGTACCATGTTTGATCAGTCAGGCTAATTTTTCATTCATTTTTTTCCACAGCACTTCTAAAGAGTAAGTTCCTTCTCTAGTTGCCTGACTGCAAAGAAGGAGCTCACCATCATTGTCTCTGCTGCAAGATATTAAAGCACGTTCTTGAAACATGAAAGAGAGGACTGGACATATAAAATCCATGAGACTTGGCTGTTGTTACCAACACAGAACCATGTACATATTCCCATACTGGGATTTATGCCACTGAGTACTCAGCACTGTGTCAGGAGAGGCTGGTGTGGAGGTCAGGAAGTGCAGAAAATCTGGGACCAACAGAAGTCCTGCAGCAGAGATGAACCAGGACTCGTAAAAATGCCTTTCTTAGAAGGAGGCTGATGGTATAAGCAATGTGTGTCTGCTGTGTTTTTACACCTGACCTAGACTGGAGCCTCTCTGAAGTACAGTAAATGTTATTTATGCTCTTCCCAAGTGTGTACACGGATATGTGTTTCTGCTTGTGGTCAATGATGTGGTGCTTTTTAATGTGTTAAAGCTGCTTCAGGTAAAGAGGATGAGGGAGAGGCTGGATGGAAATTGAGAGGCCTCTGTAAGACAGGGCTGCAGAAACATTCAAAACTCAGTGGACCTTTGGAAGCAATTTTGTTCTGGGCTCTGATTTTGACCCAGGACTTGTGTGTAATGTTAAGCAAGTCAGCAGTCTGTCCTCTGGCTGGTGGGAGTTAACAAACCTTGTGACAGAATTTACCAGAGCATGTCTTTGTCACTGCTTGTGCAGGGCTTTTTCAAAGAGCAATTCATGGCACTTGCAAATCCTGAGGCTTTTGCCTATGCCCCAAAATGTTTTTGAATTCTTTCAAATATAAAGATGAGAGAAAGCAGGTAAATTTAGTTTTGCTTCAATCAGCTTTGTATCCCATTCATCAAACAGCAGCCTATTAAGAAAACAGTGGGAACCCTCCTAAGCAAAGAAAAAGCTGCCAATATTCCATGGTGCTGGAAAAATCTGTGCAACGAGACCCTGCCTTAGTCCCCTGTACAGCCCAGGCTTGTACTGTTGGAGTGACAGAGAGATTGGAAGAGTCGTGAGAACAGCTTTGTTTGGCACTGCAGCAGGGATTTCTTCTGACAGTCAAAGTTCTGCTTTGGTGTGGATTTGCTGGTTTGCCTCATGTATTTTAAAGGTGTGCAGCGAGGAGGAAATAGAGAAGATGGTGAAGGGTCTGGAGGAGAAGCCATGCAAGGAGTGGCTGGGGTCTCTTGGCTTGTTCAGCTGGAGAAGAGGAGACTGAGGGGAGACTCATTGGGGCTGCATCTCTTCCCGAGGGACAGCTCTGATCTCTGCTCTCTGAGCAGGGACAGGACCCAGGGAAGGGCTGGAGCTGTGTCAGGGAGGGTTAGGTTGGATATCAGGAGAGGGTTCTTCCCCCAGAGGGTGGTGGGGCACTGACCAGGCTCCCCAGGGAATGGTCACGGCCCCAAGGCCACCAGAGCTCAAGGAATGTTTGGACAACACTCTCAGGGATGCACAGGGTGGGATTGCTGGGGAGTCTGTGCAGGGCCAGGAGCTGGACTCGATGATCCTCCCAACTCAGGAGATTCTGTCATTCTAAGAATTGTATGTTCCAACTCCATCTTCTGCAGAAGAGGGATGGAGTGTGAAGAGAAAAAGTATGTCATTACTGCCAAACCAGCTGCTGCTGAGCAAAGCCATGCACGAGAGTAAATCATCAATATTTCAGATCACCACTTTGATAAACAAATTTTAGAAAGTGAGAATGAAAACCTGAGGAAACAATGCAGAAGAGTGAGTCTGTGTGTGTTAATGTCCCTGGAGCCCCTAGCAGGCCGGAGAAAAGGTTGTTAGAATTTTAATTTGATTTAAATTTCTTTTGATTTTGTAGTCCGTGCCAATTCTGTGTATATTGTCCCTGGAAAGCGAGCAGAGGATGCTCAAGACTCCCTTACCTTTATGCTTGGCTAATTTTATGGCCCTCCCATATTTTGTAGCTGTAAATGTTGCAGACTTTATTACATTTAAACTGGTTTTAATATAGTAGGTCATAAAAATTAAGAAATGAGTGGTAGTGTCCACTGCAGTGATGCATTTAGTTCAGGGAGGATGCTTGCAAGTCACTGAAAGGCTTAAACTGCAATTCCAGGATCATCTTCTTAGTGAAGCCAGTGCAGAAATTAAAAAAAACCCCAACCTGTCACTACTGAGAATGAATTTCATTGTTAAAAAATTCCTCCTTTTCCTTTCATCTGAGGAGCTGGTTTATGCTTTCAGGCATTGATCCAAATGTGAGGAGAGGAGGGAGGCTGTTTCTTTCCTTTTCATTAAAAGGTCCAGCAAGTTTTGTACACTGTATAGCTGTATATATCTATATCTATATATATTTAATATATATATGTACAATATGACGTAGCTGAGACCCTTCCTAGCTGACTGCTGAGGAGCAGCTTTAGTTTATCTGTTAATTGCAATTATTCTACCTGCAACCCATAAGTCTCTATGATTTCATACATCTGCTTCCAGGAGGTTAATTATTCCTGCTGCATTTGAAAGCTAAAATAGCGTGGAAGGTAGGAAGTGACTGGGGGATGGTTCCATGGATGTGTTTGACATTTCTTAACTGTTGAGCATTTGGCTTTGAAACTTCCTTCAGAGAGTGGCAAGGCTGGTGTCTGATCTCCACATGGGTCACAGCTTCATTTAATACCTTGTGACATTAAAACTGTTTGAGAACTGATGCCTGTGGTTTTGTCTGTTCTGATTTCATCATGGCTTAACAGTTGGTAAATGTTCTGTAAAATGTTTATGATGGTTTCTTCAAGTGACAGCTTCAGTTCCCATATCCTGAACTTGTATCTGAGCAGCTGCTTTACACCAACTTTCTCATTCAGCACAGCCTGGGAGGCACAGAGGAGGCAGAGGCTGAGCACACTGGCTTGGATCCTTTTATACCATATTGCAACAGGGACCATTTGTTTTGCTGCTTCCATTAAAAAAAAAAAAACAACAAACAAAAAGCGCCTTAATCCATCAGAATTATTAGACCTGGTTGTCTAAGATGTCACAGAAGCAGAACAAGTTGGAACACGGTGTCCATCTGAGGCACAGTTGGCACGTTGGAATCCTCTGCCCACTAACCTGAACCTCACTGTAAACTTGAACGACTTTACAGGCTGGCAGTAATGGCTGTGATAAATCAGTCTGCTTTTTGTTTGTGCAGATGATCTAATGGTCAGAGAACTTGGACACAGAACCACATGAAATAAATTTATTTTAATAATTCCTTTATAGCATCCATTTAATCATTGTGGGAGCCAGTGCAGATTTATTTTGGAGTGTACAAAGCAGGTATCCCATCACTCACTCAGCTTTGTCTACATCTAAACAAATATCCGGATAGCTAACTTCTTCCTTTTTAAAAAAATCTGCATTATTTTCCCACTGCTTCTTGATTTCTACAGCAGGAAAAAAACTAGAAAAAAAAATTGGAAAGCCTTGACTTTGGGCATTCCTGTGTAAATTTTGCATTGTGTTGCATTTGATTTCTTGTACCAAACTGTTAACTGTTATTTGAAAGACAGTGAGAAGGAAATGGTGCCGCAGTTGCTGCTTTTTAAATTGTTCTGTTGTAAAAGCTTGCCTTGTTTGTTTGTTTGTTTGTTTTTAAAAATCCCAGAATGGGCCCTGCTTGGAGCCCTCCCTGCAGACAGGGACCCACAGGGCTGAGTTGTCTCGAGACTGAACAGCCCGAGCTGCCTCAGCCTTTTCTCCAAGGAAGATGCTCCAGTCCCTTCACCATCTTTGTTGCCTTCCACTGGAGCTACTCCAGGAGGTACTTTAGTAATGCAGGCTGGCTTGGTGGACCCGGATCTAAATAGTTCTGTAGCTTAGAACAAATTCTCTTTTTGGGCTTGCAAATATGGGGACAAAGGAAAGCCAAAACGTTGTACCTTTGTGGTCCCGGTGGGGTTTGGAGTTTTCAGCAGTGCCCTGTGCAGCCAGCTGTGAGGTCTGGTGCATTCCCACCTCGCCCAGCTGTGCCTCTGCCCATCCCTGTGCAAGGTGGGCTCTGCCCAGCACAGAACAGCAGGAACTGGAGAGGAGGCACAAGGCTCTTCATATGGGAATCAACCCAGCCTTTGGAATCTTACCTTTTTTTCTTCCTGGCACCCTCAACATTGTCCACTGGAAAGGAGAAATGAGGCTTGGAAATTGAGAGACCTCAATCAAGTGCAGCCTAGGAGTGTGTAAAAGGTACTGAAATAATATCTTTTGCAGCATGTATTTTGGCAAGATGAGTTCATGTGTTTTACTGCTCCACAGTGGAAGTCACAGATTTCACTCAGGCTCTTTCCATCTGTCTTTAAATTGTGTTCACAATTTCATTTTGTCTATTTTTCATTTCTTTCTTTTTGTCTCTTAGTTCTTTGAGCCCTTCATGGGTCCCATGTAACTTAAAGGTCTGCAATACCTTATCCAGTCTCTTTGAAATAAACTCTCTCACGTAGAAACTGCCAGCAGGGAGACCATTGGACGTGATGCAGCATTCATTTCTCTGCTGCATTGGGTAATGATTTCCTGGTTCCAGGAGCAAGAGATTAAAATTCTGGTGAGAGGATTTGCCCCCTTCCTCACTCAGCAAGGCCCCTGTGCCAGAGCTCAATCACTTCCTCTGCAGCAGCAGGAGCAGAGGGAATGTGATACTGTGGTCATTCAATCAGAGGGAGAAACGCTTTAATCTCTGCTATTCTGTCTGATAAATGCTTTCTTCTTTGTTCTGAATTCAGATCTCTAGTGTTCCTATTGTTGCAGGGATTGGTGGAGAAAAGAGATCATCCTGTCCAGTTAAGTGTTCAGTGATGATGCCTTCCTTTATTCCCAGAGGTACTTTGTGATTTAGTGAGGGAAATGCAATTGCAGGAAGGGCAGAAAAAGCATAGGAAAGAAGTGGGACTATCTGGCAAATCCCACCACAGCTTGTAATTTCCCTAAAACAAGGACAGCATGTCTTATGAGAGACTTTTAAAAGCACTGTGGAGATAGAGCAGCTTCTGCTTCAGCATGTGATCTTTGCTCTGAATATTTGGGATGCTCCATATTAATTGGACAGATGAATTTCTGACACTTCCTTTGTCGTGTGTTCCTCTTCACTGCAGCAGCTGCACAAAAATGTGATGGATGAGTATTGACTTTGCTGCTTTCTTGTGCTCCCTTTGCTGTATTGACACGAGTTAATAGGGCAGAAGTGGAAGACAGACTCAGTACAAAGTGGAGAGAGATTTTATGTCAATAGGGTTTGTGAGATAAGAAATACAGCATTAAGGGTGAACACACAGGAGAGTTAATAGCTAACAAACCACTCGATGTGTTGACAGCAGAAAGACACTGACCAAGAGCCATAAACTTTTTCGATGAAAATATGTTTTCTTGTTTGCTGTGGTGTGTTATTAGTAATTAGTTTTTCTCAGTGCTGTCAAATGCTGAAAGATGAGTTGTTGTCTTTTCTAATGCTGTTATAATGTTTCATTATGTTGGCTCTATGAGTTTTTGCTTGATTGGTTGATCACACTATTAGAGGAGAGTGCCTCCATTTTCATTAATACTACCACATCCATATGCTCCCTTGACTTGGCCGTTTTAAAAGCGGAAATGAGTGCGTTAAGTGAAATTTAAGCTTGAAGGTGATTGGAAATGGGAGGCAGAACAAGTTCTGACTGAGCAGTAATAGTTCACCCAGCCTCAAAAGGCTGTAGATCATTTAAGCTACTTAATAAATGGAGTGTGTATTCTAGAATTTTAAACCAGTTGTTAGTAAGGAGCCCACTGGAAGGATGCTCTGGCTGTACATCCAAATGAAGAAAAAACATTTTAGATGTTCTTGTGTTTGTTCAGTGGTTCAAAAAAAAATCTGCTGAAATGTAGCAGTAGTTTGAAAGGCTGAAGAAATGCTTTCATTGGTATCAGGAAACAAGTTGAACTAAAATAAGTGCTGTACTACCACTGAGCAGGACATTGTTGGATCCTTAGAATGTCACTGAATTACAGAAAGGAGACTGCCAGGGGCAAGAAGCAGCCCTGGATAACAAATTGCAGCAGGTATTTGGAAACCAGCTAAATACATGTTCACTGGAAGATGAAAGGAGACTCTTCATATCTCTTATAATTATGAAAGAGATGAGCTGCGCTGCTGGCAAAGTTATTTAGATGGGTTGACAATTGAAAAATGAGTAGTTTAGTTAGATATTGGAAAGTTAGAAATGAATGAGAGTGCTTAGACCAAGTTAATTATGCACAGATATGAGCTGTAGGTGTGGGAGGAAAATGGCAAGGGGTATTTACTGGGCCAAGTTTTCATTTCGCCTTTTTTTGGGGGAGCTCTTTTTAATGAGAAGGATGTTCAGTAATTTTCATCTGATTAATGTTTGTGGCATTTTAATGTTCTTTTAAAATGGGCATCTGCATGCATTTCTAATGGGGCCCTGCCTAGTTTGGCTCATAAAGTTCTGCTTTTGTACTGGACTTGGGTAGAACTAGAAGAAGAAAAAGCATAATTGAGTGCAATGCAGGCCAAAATATTAAACCCATGCTAAAGAGGAATAATGGCATAAGCTGAAGAGTTCCTTAGAAATAACCTTTCCTTTGTGACCTTCTTAGGAGAGAGGAAACAAAGGAAACTTCCTTCTCTTCCTGCTTCAAATGTAATTTTTCTTTGGCTTAAAATCTTTATACCTAAACATGCAATAAATATATTCCTGCCTGGTTGTTCTGGAAATATGACATCCATTGGTGAAGGACATAATTAGAGGGGCAGTAGAATGCTTCCAGCCTGTTCCTCCAGTGAGGTACATCACACTTAACATCTCCAGTCCAAGTTTTTGTAGGCAGGTGGAGGCTGGACTGGCTGGAGGTCAGGTCACTTTGGGGCCAGCAGAAATGGTGAATTCAGAATCGAGGATTTGCAGCTTGGGCTGGAGTTTGCACAGACACGTTTCAGATGTGTATTATGAATATGAGTTTTATCAATATTTAGTTCTGGTCTCTTATCTTTACCAAATGTTACCTGACAAGGTGCAGGTTGGTTGATAATCAGAGTTTGGTCAGCAGAGCTGGAAGAAGCTAGTTCTTGAGAAAAAAAACCCACCAAGATTAGCGATTCCTACTGAAATCTTTGGTCATGGCCAAACAGCTGCTATTCCTCTAAAATACCTTATCGAGGAAGAGGGTTGTGATCAGATTTATTTTCAGGGCTGCCATCAGGTTTTGGGGTGTGAACAAGTTCAGACAGGAGGGACTTGTATGAGCTTCTCATATAATCATATCTCAGTCCACTGGCTGGGACCACACAGATATTTGATTTTTAAGTCTCTGCCAAATTGATGCTGGCAGTGACATTCTGCTGTAGGTGCCCTGACAGTTGAGCTGTTAAGCATGATGGAATTGGAATGGGGCATTTAACTGTGCAAAGCTTTTCTGTCCTTTTGTTAATTAACTGGATTATCCATCTATCACTGTCTTCCAAGAGAAGACATAGTGCGTGTTCATTTGCATGGAAAGTCTCCATCTGCTTTTGGAATGTCATGCTGAGATCAGTACCTAATAGGAGATCAAAGTTTTGGTAAAGCATAAAATCTGAGGAAGGTTTGGGTTGGAAGGGACCTCAAAGATCATCTTGTTCCAACCCCTTGCCATGGGCAGGAACACCTTCCACTAGCCCAGGTTGCTTTGTAGGTGACAGGGATTTGGACCTTTCTGTTTAGAATGGATGATTGAACTTTTTTGTCCTAGACTTCAGTTTTAACACCATTGTTGCAAACAGATGCAGAGTTGTTGAGGTATTTGCATTGAATGGATTGAATTCTGGCAGATTTCTCCTAGGGTATCAGACCAGCTTCTTTAAATAAGAACAGAAGAAAAATTTATTTTTGGAGTAGTTTCATTAGGCTTTGAGATTGTGATGTTCATTGGCCTCTGGCCCTCCCTGCTCAGCCTCTGGCTACCTTGGTCACACCAGAGAGGGGGACAGGTCTTTTAAAGTCAGGTTCTGTGCAAGGCAAGGAGCAAGGACAAGGCTTTCACTCCAGCCAAATGCAGAGGCAGCTGGGTTGCTCTATTTAGTTTGACAGTGGCAAGGAGAAGGGTATGTGTGTTCTGTAGCCCACACATTCATGAGGAACAGAATTTGGAGAGAAAGTGTGGGGAGGGGAGGGGAGAGGAAGTGTGGGCAATGTAGGGCTGATGAGGGCGATGTGGGAGGACGTTTGATTTATTACCGTATGGGAGGAATTAGATGTACAACCACAGTCCAAAGGAAATTGAGCTCTGCTAGTTAGGTGGTTTTGTGGATTACAGAAGTATCTGATGTTGTGTGTGTGCATAAGGTAATTTAACATGGTCAGAGAAGGCTGCCTGGAAGGGGACCTGCTCAATAACAGCTGTTTAAAAAGACTTGTCTTTTTCTCCTGACATGCATTCTGTGACCGAGCAGGTTAAGACCATAATTGATTTTCTTAAACCCTCTTTTTCTTCATGACCATGGAGCTAAAGAGAGACATTTCAGTATGGAGAATTTCACTTTGTGTCTTCCAAAGCTGAATCCATTGATTTTTTTCTGAGGATTAACATGCTTGGTGTTGTGCTAATTATAAAGAACTTTGCAGCAGAAAATTGCAAAAGACTATTGCAGGGGGTGGACTCAATTTACTCTGTATTTTTGAACTGAATTCCTTTGGCTTTAACTCATATCTTAAATGTTCCTTTTTCTTTGGCTCTAAATGGCCATTTCATCCATGGACTGAAATGTCTGCATGGCCTGCTTCACCACATCAAGGCTGTGGTTGCAGCAGGGAAGTTTGATATTTGCTTTCTATTCCAAGTAAGAGCACCAGAAATGTCACCAAGGGAGTGATACATGGACAGAAGCAAGAGAGGAAAAAGTTCAGGCCCTGGAAAAAGTAAGGTTTGATCCTTCAGAGAGGTTTATGATTGGGATTGACTGGGTTTGATTTCAAATTAATAATTAAAATTTTGTACTGCCTCTTGCTCATTTATAACTTCTGGTAAATATTCCCTCTCCTGTGGCCTCCTTCCCTTCTGCCCTTTTGCATCCCTTGTGCTTGTCTCGCTTCTCTGGGGCAATTCCAGAGCTTCTGGTTTCTTCCCTGGTGGCTTCGGTGCTGCCTCTGCCATTGGGATCCACCTGCTTCGTGTGGCAGAACAGGGAGCTAAAGTGACAAGAAGCTAAAGCTGAGCCAAGTGCCAGCAACCAAAAATAACCTCCAGTTTTCACTGCTGACTTTTACAAAATCAGTCTGTTCCCCTTAAAAATGTGCTGAATACTGCCAAGTCTTACCAAAACATATATGGCTTTGTTAATGTCAGATACAATTCCGTTGTTTAAAAAAGGAAAAGCCTGTGGAACTCCTGCAGTAGCTCTGGAATGTGTGCTCACCTGTTGGAGATTGAAATGTTACCTTTGAAGTGAACTTTTACTGTTCCGTAGAGGGGGAGAAACACTAATTTGGGAAGCCATGAATGTGCTGTTCTGTTTATTCTAAATGTTCTTTTGGAAAACTTCTGGAGGAGGATGCCTACAAGTATATCTATTAAGCACTTCTACCCAGAAAAACAATTTGTGAAATGTAATAAACAATTAAATTAGATCAATCTCCGAAACAATAGGATGAATTTCTTGAAGTCGTGCCTAGGGCAAACACAGAATCCTTGGGAACCAGCAAGTAAAATGTGATCTGTGCAGATGTGCTCTTTGTTTACCAGAAGATGCTCAGGTCTGTGTGTGCAGACCTTTCTCACTTGGATCTAAGAAGAGAGGTTTTCTAATTAAATAGACTTTTTGTTGGAAAGCAGACTTAGGAAAGCATTTTCTGTGTGAAGATGTTCCCTGACTGAGTCACTGCAGTGGGAGTGCTGTAAGACGGACATTCAAACAGTGCTCTCACTACTGAGCTGGATTTTCTTTACCCTCATCTAATTATTCACATCTAATTTGTTTCAGAAAAGTGGGAGTAGAATGAGTGTGTTTTGCTCAAGCTGTTTAACCAAAGGAGTCGAGTACTTGTCTGTTCCTCCTCAAAGCTGCTGGTGCCTCAATACTGTGGTTGTACTTAGTGCTGGAGATCCATGAAAGACAATGAAAATGAAACATTTCTGGTTTTCTGCTTGAGAGCTTCCTAAGGTGATGCTGGATGCATTGTCTGTCTTGGAAGACTTGTGTCTGCCTCGATCACCCTTCAGTTTCACTGGAAAAAGGATTGACCGCACAAAAATGAGGGAAGGCCCCGTACATCACACAGCTGCATGCTGGCTCTTTGCTGGACTAGTTTTCCTTAATATTGTGTTAAAGATCTGAAGACATTAAACTTATCTCTGGGGTAGTTTTGTTACTGTTTGGCTCCTTATTACCCTGAGCCCATCAGAGACAAGAGGTATTGCGTTGTTTCAGTTGCAAAACAAATCCACAAAGGAGTCATTATCTTAATTAGCTGGAAATGTAATTTCATTCAAGCTGTAACAAGTAGGCATAAAAAAAGCAGGTGGTAGGGGAAAACAGGAAGGAATGCTAAGCCTTGCTGAGTGGACTCTGGTAAGTACAGCTTGGTGGTTGTTGGTTGTTTAACTGTTTTGAGTGTTGAAATCCCATACCTAGCAAAAGCTCTTTTATAAATGAGGCAGCTGAGGCAGAGTTTAAATAGGTTAAATAAGCTGACCAAGCTGTACGGATTCATTTTGCATCATAATATCATACAGTTCTTAAAGTGCTCAGTAAACATTGATGTATTTATTGTATTGCTGTTTCCCTTAGGTGGAGAGAGTGATGGATAGTAATAGTAGCACAGGCTGAATTCAGACTGGGTTCTTCTCTGGAGAGTTGTTGCCTTGTATCTTTTGCTTTGTAAGAGACTTTTTCTTACGTCAGCGTTTGGGGTTGAGTTTGTTTGCACCTCTTCTGAGCCCAAGGCTCAACTCCCAAGAGATTGTTGGATTTCACTAATCCTGTATAGTTAATTCAGGTTATTTTTATTCCTTTTTAATCTCTCTCACAGGATTGAAGAAGTCCAGAACTGACTCCTTGCCAAATGATTCCAAAGGTTGTTTATGGTAAAAAGAACGATTTGGTATTTCTCCTTTCTTTTCCCTTCAAAGGTTGTACCTTTCCTTGCCAGATGTGGAGGCCTTGTGTAAAATTAAGCCTCTCTTTCTGTTTTTGACTAAAAATAACTATACAGGAGGTATGTATTTAATGGCTTTGTGTATTCCCTGAACAGTTGCAGTAGCTCAGCTGCATCAAAAGCTGGCATTTAGCAGACCAAGTCCAGAGTGGGTTGGATCAATGCAGTGCAGCACTGAAGTGAGTGGAGTTGGATATAAATATATTTCTCCCTCCATAACAATTAAATGACATTTTTTTCTGAAGAACCAGATTGTAACTATCTTTAAATACACAGTGTTTGATACAGACAGATCAGGTCTCCAGTTCATCTGTTGTTCAATGCCTGGAACAGCTTGGTGCTAGTTAGCTTTTTACAGTGATGAACTAATTTCAGTCAAACCTTTCTCATGTCAGATGCACATTATTGCTCTGCTTGTGTCCCTCTTGCCTTTGAGAAATGCCTGTTTATATCAGATGCTTCCTTTTTTGTGCATTGCTGGCACATTGCTGCTGCACACAGACCTCAGACTGTCCCTCGTTTTCTTCTTTTACTGGAGTGCAACTCCCCAGTTGGCATTTCACTCCTCTGCTCTTAATTCCGTGCACTGAGGAAAACTTTGGGTGTTCACTAGTGTTGAGTTTCATTTATTTATTTATTCCAGGATTGTAAACAGATTTGCTTTCTGTGTGGGAGTAGAGCCAGGCACTTGCTTGATTTGTTACTTGCAGTGACACAGGACCAGGGGGATCTGTCGACTCCCTGCAGGCAGCTGAACCCAGTCTGGAATATACTTAATTGCTCTTTCACAGACTCCTCTTTGCTCAGGATGACTTCAGAAAGAATGTTCTGAGTTTGCAGCAGTACTTAGGATGTGGGTGTTGTGACAAACTTACTGCTGTTTTTAACTATTTCATAGGGGAAACAGGGACTAATGATGTGCCAGGTCCTCATGTCATTCATTTGTCCACCTGATATTCCTGTCTTTAGATCCCAGATTGGCCTTTCCTCCTGAACTGCACCATTTCTCCTGCTCTGACACTTTCTGACCTGGCTGCTGATTGTTCTCAATCTTTGATATAATTTTTTGTGTATGTGGTGTGTCTGCATAGACACATCTGTTACAGATTCCACTGTTTTTATCAAGTTACTTTTGCCAAAGTGCCAGATCTGCAATCAGTCTCCATTTTCTTCAGTGTTGTTGGTGATACTTGGGATTCTCTCTTCTTTCCGGACTTTGTGGAGATTTAAGGTGCCTCCTAAGGAAACTCATTAGGTCTAATTTGTGTAAGCGCTCATTGTATGTAGGCTTTGATCTCCATTTTTCCAGTCCTAGGATTTTGCTTCATGATGACCTGGAAAGACTGCAAATAAATATATTTGTGTACCTTGTGCATTACCTTGTGACAGGTGTGTCAGTAAGGTCTAAAGAGTGGTAACTTTTCAGCTGCTTCACTGACAGCTCTCACCCCCCAGTTTACCCTAAATTTAAACATAATATTTCTGGGTGTAGTGAGGAAGAACTTCATTGTGATAAATGATTATAAGGCTGAAGGAATATTGAACGTTTACCAAAACTAAGAGCATTGTTTTGCATGTCTGCTTTGTGCCAGAGTGAAATAATTAGCACAGGAACTGTATGATAAACTTGTAGTGACTCAACACAGTCATCTGATAATTTTAAAATGTTATTAAGGGATGACTGTTCAGAGGAATTGCTTAGAGCCTTGTCTAATGACTTGTTCAGTGCCTTGTGGAGTCAGCTGAGTGGCTGCCTCTCCCTTGCTGCCTCACCTCTGGCATGGTGCCATCCTGTGGGGTGGCCGTGGTGACCCTGTCCCTGTGGGGCTGGCACTGACTTCAGGACTGTGGCCTCCATTTCTGTTATGCTGTGTCATAATTTCTCTCCTTGCCAGTTCTCAAGCCCTCTCTGGTAGAAAAGATCTGCTTCTAAGGTATATTTAAAAAACTAAGCCCATCCAAATTCACATTTTTTTCCAACAATCTCAAAAACTGCTATTGTCAGCTGTAAGTTTTTCTCTTTTTTTGCAGTGTTCTCTTGGTATTATTTCCCATTTCCAAGTCACCTTTAGAAAAGTACAGAAGGGACTATTGTGATTGATTGGGACTGTGGGCTACTGCTCCTTTCTCCTACCCCCAGGTCCAATGTGATCCAGGGCTGTATTGTCACATTCTTGATTGTCTGCATCCTTTGTGCTGGTGCTAGCTGATGGAAAGACTAAAATAGTTTGTTAGAGAAAATTCCAACTTTCTACCTGCCAAACTCAATCCAGCCTTGGGCATTATGGATAAAATAGTTTGGAAAACAGGGAGATGTGTGCTGGGTTTTTTTTTTTTTCCCTCTCTCTGAGAGGCTTCTGCTGAGGTTTGTAGAAGGGCATTCTAACAATAGTCGGTTCTGTAGGAGGTGAGTTTGTGTTATGCCATCTATATTTTAGTAGAGAAGGACAGGATCGAATAGTCATACGACTAAAATGCATCTTAGAAAGATTCATTAGTTAGAAATGGCCTCTGGAGCACACAGCATCTGCCATGGAGACTGTGGTAGGAGCCAGTGAAGAGCTGCAGCTTCTCACCCATTTATTTTCATGTGGAAACGCAGCGATTTGGAAACATCTGATTTCTTTTACCTGGAAAACTGACAATTTCCGCCAGCATCCCGACCCCCCTGGATGTGCTGCAATCGCTTCCTGACGCTTCCCACTTGAAATGCAGTCCTCCAGGACAAGAATTTCTTAGCAGTAAATGAATTTTCTAATGAGCTTTCCTTCCAAAACAGCCAGGAGATGCCAAGTGACATGTTGGGAAGTGCCAAGCAGGAGGGAAATGGCTCTTCTGTGCCGACTGTCATAAACAGGATGTGGTTTGTTTACAGTCCTCACTTGCTCTCCACAGTTCCCTGTCGGGGCTGTGCACGAATGAGCCTCTCCGCAATGGCCTGGAGAAATCCGAGGTTTCTGAGCCAATATCAAATATTGTGTCAGAGGAGGAAGTGGCTCCGGGCGAAGGAGCAAACAAAATTAAGCATTGTATCTTGGATTCTTCTGTGCTTTTCTGGGGCATTTATCATTCTGACTGTGCAGCTGCCTTGCAGTTGACTGCAGAGCAGAGGGAATTTAATAAAGTGGGAGGGTAACTGTTGGGTGACTAAGTTTAAGAGGAGATGTGTTGAAAAGGCTTTGTAGTGGGATAGTTTTGGAATGGTGCCAAGGGTTGGATAAGAGGTACATTACAAGAAAACAGTCTTGAAAGCCGTAAAAAGAGTAAAATGGAGTAGTTCAGTTGGAAGGGACCTACAACAATCATCTAGTCCAACCTCCAAGAAAACAACTTCAGGCTTTTTCCTGTCACCACCAAAAATCCACATACGATCCTTGGCATTGGCTGGAGCTCTTAGCACGGTGCTGAGGGGTTCTGCTGACCATCTCACAGCTCAGGTGTGGCAGAGTTAGAGTTACAGACATTGTCAGAGCTGTGTGAAGAAAAGCCAAGGGCCTGGGGCTCTTGCCTTTGGTACTTTTGCCATTAAGGACTGCTGAGCTCATGTGCCATAAAATGCTCCGTGTGCAGGAACGTGGTGATGATCCACTGTGGTTGTAAGTGAAACTTCCCTTGGAGTTGACAGCAAACACACCAAGGTTCCATGGCTGTGGAGTATGGCACGTGCTTCTGGAGGAAAGGCGTTGTGAACAATCTAATTAGGCCAAGTTTTATTCTCTGAGGCTTCACTGCCAATAAAAGCTCCTCGCTTAGAAAAATGAAATTGAGCTATAGCCCAGAGTAATGTGATTTGCATTAGAGCAGATTGTGAACATAAGGTAAATTTTTAAGTATCAAAGTAATTTAGAGACTGAAGTTTTACAGAAATTCTGTGATGCTTAAACAGTTTGTGACTCTCTCTCATAGTTTTCTAAGAAAAGGCTCTGATGCTCGGGAGTTGACATTCTCTGTTTTCCTACATACGTAGATCTCTTCCTGTATATACTCTTACACAACATGAATAATTCAGTGCTTGTAAATAGACAGGGAGACGTGTTGAGCTGGAAAGTCAGGGGTTCCTTTGTTGATAGTCATGTATTTTAGTTGTTGTGTAAAGAAAGCAAATAAAAAAAGTTAAAATACGCTGTTTACATCACCCCAGGAGTGTTTGTGCTCGTCTTTAGCTGCTCCTCTCAAGTATTTTGTTGCACTTTAAAATCACTTCCTTAATTCCTTGGCACTAATTTACCAGCTCAGGTTTATCTGAAGGGACGTGTAGGCTGCCTTGTCTTTTCTGGGGCTGCAAAGACCGCCAACATTCCCTACAAGCAGCTTGGGTTTTCAGCCAGCCTGCTGCTGCTCTGGCAGAGCATTTTGGTAATGCCTCAGTATTCCGAGTTTTCCCTTTGCCACCCAGGATGCTGACAACTGAAAAGGCTAATTGGGATAAGGTGTAGGGAGGAAGAGAAAATACCAAACCTGAGACAATAAACACAATTAATTTGGTTGGTGCACGAGTTGTGTTGTGAGGCGAGGCTGTTCGTGTACCTTCCCTCGTGTTGAATCAAGGAACAACTTGCTGTCAGAAGTGGCAGAAATCATTTGTACTGAGTTTATCTAAGCTCCCAGTGGCTGCAGACTTGTTTTTAAGGGTTTGTGTAGGGATTTAGTGCTGTGGCCTGACTGGCTGTGCTCTGTCTGACCGAGGAAATGAGAACTGATGACTGCAAGCCGCCATCCGTTGGCGTGGATGGCTTTTTCTTTTCAAGTCACTGCTCATTATTGAGGAAAATAGGGTGAGAGTCACTGCTTGTATAATTTGCAGAATTAAAAATCAAATGTCATTTACAAACTGAGGCTACAATGCGGGATGGATGAATATTTCAGGAAGCAAAGTCATGACAGTATTAACAGACACTGAGCATTTCTAATATGAACTGAAAGGGCTACTGTAGCAAGCCTGCACTTCCTAATCTCACAAGCACAAATAGGTGTTGTATTTAACCATTAAATCTTTGAGTCTGACCTATTTGTGTTTGCCTTGTTATTGTGCTTTGCTCTCCTCATCTGGAGGAAAAAAGGTGGTTTGGTGAGAGAAGAGTTACTGCAAAATAATACCCTACAAAAGTGAAACCATCAGCCCAGCATGGAGCAATCTTTCTTTACACAAATACCATTTAGCCATAAGAAATACAGAGTTCATCTCTTTGTACAGGAGATACATGGGTTTGCAATCTGCAGAGGGGAATATGAATCCAGCTGTTTGTATTATGATTATTATTTCTTTTTGATTATAGGCTGTTTGTGCCTAAGGAGAACAGCCAAGCTGAGGAACGGGTGTGCACTGTGCTGGCAAATCCAGTTTGGTACTTTGTCCCAGGCAAAAGGAGGGTGACAGAAATGCTGATGGAAAGAAGGAAAATCTCCTTAAAGGAATGAAAACTGTTTTCTTAACAGCATCCATGAAGCTAGGGCTTGATGGTGTGTTCTTGAAATATCTTTTTCTAGCACACTAAAATTTTCAAGGGCTTCTTGTTATTTGATTTTTAAGATGCTGTATTTATAACATGCAAGGTATAAAAGTCCTTGCTGATCAGAGGGTGTTGGGAGATTTGGGAACTCTGGTGTCATCAATATATTCTCTAAATAAGTCTCATTGACTTATTAATAAACCAAATGTGGGAGAATGTGGGAGGTGTCTCTGAAATAAGAGTGCTGTGTTCTGCAGCTCCTCAGACCCAGCGTGGCAGCCTGGTCCCGTCTCACTTTCCCCAAAGGGCTGCTTCAGATGCAGGCAGTGAGCTGGAGGAGTTGCTGCAGATGTGGCATCTTGCTTTTCAGCCTTGCTTCCCAGGAGCTTGTGGTTTCTTCCTGAGATGTGTTTTGATTCTGTGAGATGTAGGTAGAGCAGCCTGTGTAGGAAACGGGCACTCTCAGGGAGCGTCTGCTGCTGTCAGGAGACCTCACCCAGCCCAAACTCCGTCACGGGATGATGTAGGATTTGTCTGGGCAGATGTAATATCTCCCAAGGGGCTGCTAGCACAGGGGTGGGGATTAGGGAGGTACAAACTTCCATGACCTAGTTGCAATTCCTAGCAACTTATGCCCTGAAAACGTGCATTTCAAACAAGAGTCAAAGTACATGACTTTATTCACCTTTGTCAGTGGAGACCAGTGGATGCAGCTCTCCTCCCCACTGGTTTATTGTGATGTGTGTCTCACAAAGATTAATCAATCTCTTCCCTGTCTTGGTTTAAAATTAATTGATTTCTGCTCCGAGGTCATGAAAATTCTAGCCTTGTCAGAGATGACGCATCGTGACATCACACAACGATCTGAGAGATCCCATGGTCCTGCATGAAAAGTGGGTGTTCTGAAAGGCCTCACTGAGAGCACTGGAAAGGTTTTGGCACTGGTGAAGGCCTCAAAGTTTTTGAGAAAAATACCCCACAGCAGTGCTTGCTCCATCATCTGTTTTAGGCACAGGACCTGGCTCAAGGTTGCTACAAGTGCGGAACATCTTTCACATGGACGGTCCAGAGAACACTGAGGTGATCCCTGTGAGGAGAAGAGGTCACCTGGAAACTGGTTCTGCCCAGAAACCTCAACGCTGGGCAGTGCAAGTGGCTTCTGGAAATGAATATTTTAACTCTAATACAGAAGTGAGGGCACTCCTTTGTGGCACTCCAGCTGTTGAGTTGCCTGGAAAATGGACAGGCAGAAAGTCAGTGGATGGTGATAGAGCCGGGCTAAGATGTGTGCAATTTTTTATATTGTGAGAATGTATCTATTGAAGCTTGTCAGGTTTTCTGTTTCTACAGCATTTGCAGTTTGGGTTTTGTTTGTTAATGTTCTGTTAGATTGTGGTTTTGCATGGTTTTACACTGATAGGTTGGGATTTTTTTGAGTGTTGTATTTTCAGTTTTGAGAAAATAAATACTAGTTTTGTGGAACTGCCTTTGATACATTTTTCATGATGGCTTAATAATAGAACTACCATGAAAGCCTGCTTCCCAACAATGTACTGTGATTTCCATATGAGCAGGGGGGGGAATCCCAAACATCTTGATGTTCCATTAAAATTTAAAGAAATATTATATTCAATTCTCCGTGGCATTTCTAAAAAAGATTCCTTAAATTTTTTCTGGCATAGTACAGATGGAATTTAACAAAAAAAAAAAGGCAGTTTTATAAATCACCAGCCTGCTGCTCCTTTCAGCAGGAACTGCTCAAGGCACCAGGGGAGGCCTGACTGAGCATCCCAAGGGATTATCACGTGGGTGCACTCTGTACGTTGTCTTCTCACCAGTGTTTTCCATTTCCTGGAATAATACTTTTCCTTTCTGCTGCTGGAGTTTTGCAGTTTTCCATGACTGTCATGGAAATGAAGGGCCTGGCAAGGATGTCTTGCATTCTAGACCAGACCCCAGAGCCGTAGGGATCATGTTATATCCTTTTAATTGATTTACTGAGATTTTTGAATGCTGAATTTCATCCTCTGATCTGTAGTTGAGGGAAAGACCAATATGGCTGTGTCAAAATCGATGACATATTTAACTTTTGATAGATCCCCAAGTGACTCCAGGTACGTTTTTTTCCAGAGCAGAACAGTTGGTCTATTGTTGATTTAATTTGGTTACCTATAATGAAAGCTTCAGTAAAATATTTAGAAGTTACAAACACAGAATTGTAGCCAAGAACTGACTTACAGAACGGCTTCTGCCAGTTCCTTGAATTTTTATCCTCGGAAGTATTAACACAAATTCTGTTTAGTTGTAGAATTTTCTCCCAGTTCTGCTACTTGTGATTTACTTCAATGTCATCTCCTGCCAACTTCTGCTAAAAATATCTGATGCCAAAATATTTTGCTTTATAATTTAATGATGCCTTTTTTTTTTTTTCCCTTCTTTTTTCTACTTTTCATATTTTCTGCTGCTCTACCTGAAACCGAGCTGAATTTTCAAGCTTTTTGGAGATTTTAGGAAATACTTGTTCCAGCTCCTGCCCTGTGTAAGGGGCTGAAGTGGAATTATTTTTAATAGCAATAGCTGGAAACTACTGAGATGTGGTTCTCTGTTTGCTTTCAGTACCCCTGAGTTTCCCCATATCTTTTCTGTTGCCTATTCAATACCCAGCTCCACCTCCTGATGTTACTGGAAAATGGATTGTTCACACAGGTGGCATTCTAGTTTATCTTCCTCAGAGACAAGGAGGGTACTCTGTGCCTAGATAAAGAAGCATTTTCCTCATCTCTGGTAAAATTATCATTTTATACACAACTGTTTGTTTTCTCCTGTCTCCACGTGCTTTCAGTGTTTTTTGAAGATGTCTGTTGATCTTTTTTCCGTCTTTGACTGCACTCACTGGTGTTCCCCTTCCTCTGCATTTCCATTTATTCTGTGTTAAGCAAGCTTTCAGGTACTGTTCCTTACCTCCCTCCCTCTCTTCATTGATTTATTGTGCCAGTTTAGCATGTTTGATTTTACAGGGAAGCAGGCTGGTTTGGAGCCTTCCCAGCTGTATGCTAGAAACTTTTTGTGCACTTACATTTACACGACCCTGACTCCTAGACAAGTTGACTTTTAAGAGTTAGAGATTTAAAGAACAAGCTCAGAATTCTTATTTGAAGCCCATATTTGCATGACTTGTCTGTGTACTTTCTGTGCATACCTGTGTAGTCTCTTACCTCAATCTTATAGCAAGTTCATTAATTTTTCAGCAGCTGAACTGCATGGCTTTTGATTTTCACAGGAATCTGCTTTCATTAAAGTAGATGGTTCACTTGGTACTTGGGGTCTGTGTGTAGCATTTAGGATGTTTAGCTGATGCTTTTTGCTTCTTGATGAACTTGCAGACAAGGGCAGGAGTGAACTGCAGACATGGGAACTGTTTCAGTGGTCCACTCCCTGCAGCTTTTTCCCTGGGCTTCACACAGGTTTGTGATTGTCACTCCTTGTCCCACATTCCCTCACCTGATGGGAAGTGCTGCAGAGGGAGGTGTTTGTACTCCCTGGGACAAGATGTGGATGGCTCCCATCTCCTCAGCAGACCCAACAGAGATTTCCTTTCCTGCCTTGCTGTGTCTGTGCCAGGTCTGTGAGGCTGAGCTCAGCACGAGGCTGCTCAGGGAGCTCAGAACAGAACCCCCGGGGAGGAGGAGCATCCAGAGACACGGAGGGCACAGCCCCATGTCCCAGGTAGGGTGGCCCTTCAGTGGTGTGTGATGACCTATGTGGCATCTTGATAAGAGAACTTGATGTGGTTTAACAGGGTAAATCACAGAATCCCAGGATGGTTTGGGCTGGAAGGGATCTTAAGGATCATCTTGTTCCAACCCCGGGCAGGGACACCTTCCACTATCCCAGGTTGCTCCAAGCCCCATCCAGCCTGGTCTGGAACAGTCCTGGGGATGGGATGCTAGACCCTGGTAAAAAGCACAGTCACAGAAGATAATAAAATGTGCAGCTGGCATTGAGGATAGTTTCAGGTTTATGGCAGCTGCTATTTGAATGAAAACCGTCATGTAAGATAAGGTCTTGCTTTTTCTGAGGTTTGAGATTTGCAATAATCATTTTCATGACATTATGTTGCCGGTGTTCTTATAGTTATGGTTTTATTTCATAGCATATGCTGACTTTGATTATGTGCGTGAGAGAAAACCACATGTTTTTAGATGACCTGGCTGACTTTGATATGAAGATATTTAATTATGGGAAATAACTTTTGCAACAGCAGGTGGCTTTAAAACTGCTCATATTCAAACTGCACTGTATGGTCATAAACGCAATATTGTAGTAAAAACACAGATCAGATTTTGGACTTGTTTCCAAGCCCAGAGGGTCGTATGTTGTTTATAAGTTTTGAATACTAAACATAATGGTATTGCTGGAGATAATTTCTAGCTCCCAAGTCACACTAGCATGGAATAAACAGACTTTTATTACTGGCAATCAGTGAATACATTTTGGGTTGTATTAAATCTGGCTTCATTGAGGATAAACTTGAAATTTTTTCCTTCATCAGCTTCTCCTGCTTTTACGCTTTTTCTGTGTACATCAGTAGAGAAAGGAAGAGAAGTGCCCAGAGAGGTTGTGGATTCCCCATCCCTGGAAGTCTCCAAGGCCAGGCTGGATGGGGCTTGGAGCAGCCTGGGATAGGGGAAAGTGTCCCTGCCCATGGCTGAGGTGGAGGGAGATCATTTTTAAGGTCCCTTCCAACCCAAACCATTCCGTGATTCCGTGATCAGTGATGGGTAGCGCTGTCTCCAGGCAAAGAAGGCCTGGACCACACGTGTGTTTGGCTTTGCACTGCATGAGATGATGGAGCCTGAACGTCTCTGAGCTGGGGGCCTGAGGTGTCCCACTCCTCTGGGGAAGTGCTTTCAGTATTTCAAATATTGAACAGACCTTTTAGCAGCTCCTATCGCAATGATCAAACAAACATTTTCACGAACAATGAAACGGCTTTAATTTCCTGTGGGTTTCTCTGTCTTGGTTAATTAGCTTTCTCTAAACTGAATTGGGCTTAATTTTTCTGTTGATTCTTCATTAGCCTGAAAAACCACCATCCCTTTCTCCCTGTTGCTCTTTTCCTACAGAGTATTTTGGATAGCAGCGTGTGTGCTGCTATATTCAACACCACCAATTAGATCAGGGACTAGAGAAATTAAGGGTGAATTTGTGAATTCCAAATTGTCTCCTCACCAGCTGCTTATTTTCACAAAACTTGTAGGAAGAGAGTTATCCTTGAGATGTCTACTCTCTGTCCTATGGAGATGACTTTTGTAAACAGGTGTTGTAGGGGAGGAAAAAGCTGCACAGAATGTTGTCTAACCTTGATTTTCAATAAATGATTTAAAAAATCCTAAAAGTATCGCGTTTGCACCCAGAGGTACATATAGTTACTTTATTTTTTGAAAATGAGAATGACTCAGAACTGATATACTTTGCATACAAAGTGAATACAATAGCATTGAATGTTCTTTTCCTTTAAGCTGATAAAAGCACAGTGTTGTGTGTTAGTACCTGCTAGGAGGAGTTTGCATTGAGATTTCCAAATCCGTGCCATATTTTGATAAAGCAGAATTAACTGCTATTACTCAATTAAAAAGACATCACTATTTCTTATGAATGCTGTCAGTGCTTTTATTAAAGATTTTCCATCACACTGATTTTGACCAAAACCTTTTTTAAAAATCGGTTTGTGAATGATTTACTCAGGGCACATTTGGATATCTCACTCTAGTCACCTGTTATGTGTGAATTAAGAGCCACCACCGAGGTGCTTCTGCTGCTGCTTTGATTGGATGCACCTTTGATTCAGTCATCATTATTATGCATTCTGAATAATAAATCTTAATTCCCTAATTACTCGTTTACCTACTATTCTAAATTGTCACATATTTACCTGATGCCATGTAATTAGGTAATTACAGAATTTATACAATACATGATGTATTTTTCATGTTTCATAGTTGGGAAAATACAATAGGAAGTGAATTGGGAGTTATGTTTAAATAGCCAAAGTACTTCCAGCTGTAATCACTTAAGAAAGCTTACTAATCTTAATAAAGAGATTTATACTTAAGCATTTGCTTCCACACAAGAACCATGAAAGGGGGAGTACAGCACTACCAAAATAAATGTTGAAACTGGGAGTTTGGGCAAATACTTGGGCTTTCCCACGAAACTTTTTTCTTAATGTTCAATAATGTTTGGTTAAGAATTCATATTAAATGACTCTTACCTGACAACCTAAATATTAATTAAAATGGCATATTTTATGCAAATATTCCCTTTTTCTGGGAACTATCAGTATTAAGAGGACCTGTCTGACCACAAAACTCTACAGTGGTTGATTTTCCGAACAATTTAAGTATGATGCCCATTAGTTGTGGTTTTCATCGAAGTTTGTGTCTGCAACTGGAGAAGGGGGGAAAAAAGGATGGAAAATGGCCATTTGGAAAATCCTCTTCTGTCTTCTCTTATTTACCTTGACTACAGGAAGCCCATGCAATTAGCAAAACATTTGTTGCTTTTGTTGTTTGACATCTGAGAAGTGATGCAATTTTTTTTCCTTTAAAAGAGAACCTAGAGCAAAACCACCCCGAGATTACTTTGGAAGCCAGGCTTTTCCTGGTAATCAAGTGTTTACAGAAAGATGCTTTGTTCAAACCTTTTCTGGGGCTCTGTATGCTTAAACAAAGGGCTTTTAGACTTAAACACAGCTGTTCATTTGAAAATGAAAAATCAAATTAAGCAGAACCAGCTTTTGAAAGTTAATGTTGTACAGCCACGGAAACAAAGGAAGAAAATACTGTGTTTTACGTTTCACTTAAATAACTTTTTTAACATAAAGTTTTCAACTCAGAAGTGTGGTTTCAAAGCTGCTCATCTCTTGCTGTATCCCGCAATAGAACATCTGCGTTCTTTCTGACGCGGATGAATGACATGAATTAAACTAAAACCGTTGAAGTGCTCTTTTTAACATAATTACACCTTGTTCATTTTGGAGACACAATGCAGGGATGAAATGCCAATTAAGCCTGGTATGTTAATGAGATTGGGACTGAATAGGGGATTAGAGCGGACACAAATCCCAGCGGAATTGATTTGATATAATCCCTCAAGTTTGTGCTGTTTTCAAATGTACAATAACGTTTCTATGAAAATTTCCAGGCATAGAATAAAAACAAAAAATATCTCCAAACATGTTCAGTTTGGGGATGAGGTTAAAGAAGCTGTCATAGGGTCTGAGTTTGGCAGTTTTGGTTTCATTGTCTTGGCTCGTGTCAGACTGAAAGGAAACTTTGGAAGTGTTTGATGTCTTGGTCAGCATGGAGTTCTCTTGCATGTTCATTCCATGTGTGTGTCATGGAGTTCCACAGTGTATAAATATTACTTTACTACAGATCCCCCAGGCTTGTGAGATCAAAGGTAGAATTCATGATGTAAATATACATGTGTGTATACATGTAAATATATTTACATATCAAATAAATAGTGTATTATTTTGTTATATAATACAGTGTGTTTAAAAAAAGAACCAAACCAATGAACCATAAAACACAAACCAAAACAAGTGGCTGCTTTCCCCTTATAAAGATTGACTCTGCCATCTAATATCATCATTTCCTAATCATGTTTTTGGCATGGTCATCCAACGCAGTGTGTTGGCAGGAGGGTGGATCGTTCCTGGATATTTTGTGCAGGACAAAATGTAGCACCACAGCTGGAGATCAGGAACAGGAGATAAGGTGGAGATGCTTGTTGCTTATAGTCACTAGGGTGGTAAGCTGTACCTATGAGTGAAGACAGCTCTAGAAAGAGAAAGTGATCTTCTTTTAATCAGCTGCATTAAAAAGAACTCAAAATGACAAAAGATGTGTAATCCAGATTTTTCATGGCTGTGAGGACATAATTCCATTTCCTAGAAAACTCAGTAGTTTATCTACTACAACATCTCAAGGCAAACAATTCTGTTTCAGATGGATCTTGGTACAGATCAGTCTGGCTTTAGGAGCACAGTCAAACCATCCTTTCAGGTTCAGATCAGATTTATTATGAAATGCCATGTCAATACCTGTGATTGATTCTGGAGTTTCTTTTAGATGAGAAGAACTCCTGTGGCAGCTTCTTAGCCAGGCTCTGGATCAGAGACATTTCAAGTCAGAGCACTTCAAGTCGATGTAAATCCTATTTAGGACACTGGAGAAGCTCCCCTAAAACACTGCACAGGGGTCCTTGGTGTGTGCTGAGGCTCAGAATGAAAAGCCATTTCCTGGTTTTTTCAGCTGCCAGTGGTGTGTCCAGCCCCGTGTCTGATTGATTTTGTGTGTCACACAACTATAAACTTTCTGCCTGCGTGACTGAGGACTTACCACAATGTCAATCACCCTGGGTAGTTTTATAAGGGAAGGCTCAGGGACTTACTAGAAAAGAAAGGAGAAAATTCCTTTCTATTTTTCCTGTACAATTTCATTTGTTCTTGTATTACTCATAGGTGGAAGCCCTTGGGACTTTTTTATTTGTCCGATATTATAAAATGTATTAAACTCCTGAGTCCTCTTTGTGGCAGGGAGTCCAGTTGTTTAAACAAGTATAATTCTTGTCTTTTTGAGAGTGTTCACAGTTTTCAAATAGAATTTTTGAAATGTTAAACTATTATGCTGTCCTGTCACCTTTCGATGAGCTGGCCTCTCAATCAGAACAGCTATATGCAGAAAAATATCTGCCTGAATTAATCAAAATACTGTCTTTCAGTAGTGGATTGAGCCCTCCAGAGAATGGGTTATCTTCATTAAGTGTGTTTTTCTTTTGCTGGATCTGTTGCCTTATGGTAGCACCATTTGTCTTCAGCCTGTCTCCATATTTGCCTCAAAGCAACTCTTGGGTTAACAGCTAGTATTAAAATGAATTATTAATATTGCTAGAGATACTGCTGGCTTGCAGACTAAAGTGTTTGGGAACAGTCTGGAGCTACAGTGCAGCTTCCTGTGAATGTCAGGGCTGCTTTACACCCACAGCAATTTTCCTGCTCTGTTTCTTAAGCCAAAGTCCTGTTTCATCCTTGGTAATTTTGTCCTCCTCTGTGTTGTGACCAGCTGGATGGCAGCCTGTCCTCATTCATATGCACCTCTGTAACTTCTTGCCTGGGCTGGAATATACAGCAATGTTCTGGAGTGTGAGTCTGTCCTGGGATTACAAACCACAGCAGTTTCAGGCTCCTCAGCATGGTCTGTGGCACAGAGATCAGATCTACTGATAAATTCTTGTACTTGCCTCCCAGAGAACCCAAGGTCTCCACGGTTGTTCTTCACTGCTCTTATTATCGGTGTCTGGGATATTGAAAAGATTTCTTGTAATGACATCTCAGCTCTCCATGTAGAACAGAATTTTCTTAAATTTGCTTTGGGTTGTTAAAAAGGTCTCTCTCTGGATGTAAACCCAACTCCCCCTTTCTCAGCTGAGCGTCTGTGTTGATATTACCCTCCATAGTTAAATTAACTTCACCAGTCCTATTTCTAATAGTTTAAGAAATAGGTGATGAATTAGAACTGGTTGCTGCTTTGGGGATGGGAAGAAGGGGAGACACCCAGAAGTTGTGCCATGTCAGAGCTGTCGTGCTGCTCCTGCGGTGGTGATGGTGATGGTGCAGGTGTGAGAACCCAAGTGGAATTTGTTGGAGAGGAAGAAATAATCTCTGTTACTCAACACTCCATGCACTGCTGCAAAATTTGCTGGCCCGTGTGTCATTGTGCTGGATCTAATTCAAAGCAGGATTAATCTTTTCACTTACAAGATGCTGGTGTTTTGACTTCACTTCTTACAGATTAGGTTAAATCTTTTACCGTGTGGGTAGAAAAGCATCGAAGTGTTGCAGCCCGTGGCTGCTGCTGGTGCCTGTGAGTGGGATAAGGGAGGAGTCCCAGTTCTGGGATGCTGATTCTCTGTAATGCTCCAGAAGCTGGGACCTTCCAGCATCCACATCACATTAAAAAGCAAAAGAAAACCAAACCGACCAAAGAACAAACCTACAAGCAACCAAACAAGAAAACCCCCAAACAACCCAGGCCCTCCTAAATCCAAAAAAGATGCTGCTGGTTCCTGTCAGGTTTTGCTGCTCAGAAGTAGCCATCCAGATCTGGATTCACCTGGTTTCTGAGATCTGGAACTTGTCTTTTATGTTAAATGTATTGGCAATGCTGGAATTAGATGTATAAGAATAAAGTAATGACATTTTTAAGTTGAGAACTTACCCAGGTATGAAGTCCAGTCCTGAAAGAGTTGGCTTAACAGAAATGATTGTAAAATATACAGCTGGAGCTTTATTTCTGACATGCACTTAATTATTTAATATAAAGCTTTTTCAAGAGATAAATTATGGCTGAAATCATTCTGAGTTCCATTGTAACTGTTTGGATTTTCCTGTCCTCTGGAATAACACCTCTTAGTAAGGACTCTGACTTAACTTTGCTCTGTCTTTGGCTGCTCACACCTGGGTCATTCTCCCCCACCTTGTGTTACTCCTCTTCTTACTCTCTGCTCTCTTTTTCCAGCAGTGCTTCGATGTAAAATTTGTTCTGTTTTTTTTTAACAGATGAGGAAAATGAATGCTATTTTTTGGCACGTGGAATCTTCCCAGGATTTGCTTGTTGCTCTCGTACATGGGACATAGAATGCACAAGCAGAGCTGGAACCTGGCCCTGCTGGGCTGGGTGAAATCCCTGAGCCCTGGAGTGCTCAGACACTGTTTTTTTTTTGGCCTTCTTCCTACATTCACTTCAAATGGGGGATGATCCATATGTGTTCAATACAGCTTTCCTGTAATAGGCCTCAGTGCCTGTAATAACAGATACTGCCTGTCATGCAGCTGGGCAGTGAAACTCTGATCATTACTTATCTGAGCGTGGATGTTTTGCCCCAGGCAGCTGATTAGATAAATTCCTATCTTTATCTTTTAGTTTTCTAGATGTAAGCAGTGTGCTCCTTTCCCTGTGATACTTCTCTTGGAAGGTTTTGCTCTGAAGATTGTCTGCAGTGGTTTCCTAATCTTGTGTGGTATCAGTGCAGGGATCTAGAAGGGATCTGCAATTTCACTTTAGATGGATCCTGCTGCAGCTACTGCTGCACCTTCACAGCCTGCATGAGTGAGGTGGTGTCAGTATTTGCAGTTTGTGAGGGCAAACAGGAGTGAAATTGAAGTTTGCAGTGCCCTTTGCCTCTTGGCATCTTTTCTCTTGGGCACAGTGGAACTTCTCACTGTCAGAGGCACTAGGAGCCCATTTGGGTAGCAGATTTCTTTTACTAAAAATTTACATCCAGACAGCTGCTTAGGGAGCCTGTTCTAGGTATGAGCTCTGCTAGAATGTGTAATTACAGCTGGTTTTACCCATGAAACGTCTCCATTTGTTCAGTCCAAGGAGGGTTAGTTGCCTTCAACTCAGCAGAATTACTCTGGGAGGGAGGTGAGGTGCAAAACCACGTGGATGTGCAGATTTATGAAAATCAGATGTTCTGAAAATACTAAATAACTGCAGCAGGGCAAATGACATCCCACAGTAACTGGAATATTTGTTGGTAACTTCCACAAGACTTTGTAGAGGGTTGTGGGGGACATTCATCCCCCAGTGGTGTTATCTTGCTGTCTTCTGGTTGTGCAGCATCCCAGCACCAACCTGCTCGTAAATGTATAATTTAACATTCTGAGACAGTAAGCTAACAACAAAATGCAGTTTTTAAAGTTCTCTCATATTACAAATAAAACTATACTTGGCAAAATAAAAAGGTAAAATTTCTGCCTTGCTTAAGAAAATTAAACGCTTTTTCTTATAATTTTATTCACATTGCCAGAACATAACAAAAATGCCGTTGTTTACTTGTTTGCTCTAATCATATTCTTGTGGTTTTGTCATTAATAATGTATTGTGAATATCAATTAAAAGCTAAGCAGAAATTCAGACTTTTCTCAGAGCCAATGGAAAATGAAACATTGTTTCAAAGGAATATTTTTCTAATTTAAGAGGGAAAAAAAGCCAAATAATTCAAAGTTGGTGTGGGAGAAATCTTGATAATTAGAAAATGATTCTTCTAGCTTGCAGCTGACAGGGGATGGTAAATCACATATATAAAGAGAAAGAAGAGAAAGGAGTGGAAAGCAAATTGCAAGCCCTGTTCCATAACTGATGGGGAAAGCAGGTAACTGGGTGATTTCTTTCACTTTCTGACATGTGTAAATGAGAATCCCTTAATAAGGGATCTGTAATATAAACGATAAAAATGAAAACAACAACAATAACAACGAAAAAAGATCAATCTGTCAGGTATGGTCTGAGTGTGAAGGTAAATTTCTTTGTCAGTGCTGTGAGTTGAATGCTCTTAGACAGCCTGGCTTGAAAGGTGCTCGAGCAGTGGCAGGGCTTGGGATGTCACTGAAGTCACACCACTGAAACAGCCAACTCCTCCTGGATGAGATGTCTCACTCTTTGGGCAGCGGAGCTGTGCCCAAATTCTGTTGTTTTTGGGTAGAAGAGGATGGGCCCTGTCACTGCTGGACACTGCTCAGAGCTTATTTCTTGGCTTTACGTGGTGGGTTTGGCTTGTGTTAGCGAGCAAAAAGGATTCACAGCTACGTATCTTAGGCACTTGCTGTGTTTTCCTTAGCAAAAAGGAAAGCAGGTGGGTGTATCGTGATGGCCACCACCCCACTCCTCAATGAAAACACTTCCCTTGGCCCTTCTCCTGCAGTTCTGTGTGTTTGTCAGTGCTGGGAGGGCTGTGGATCCGAGCAGAGCTCCGGCTCCTCCGAGCTCAGTGTGTGCCTTGTTTCCGTCGCGGGGCGATCGTCAGCCCGGGGACGGGTGGGTTTTAATCAGGCCTTTCCTTTTCCTGTTTGCACTCTGCTCCATTTTCCTATTAAATGGTGATTGCACATTGTTGAAGAAGGCAGTCAAGTGTAAATTTCATTTTTTGCTTCAGCTAATGTTGCTGTTAGAGGTGGCTTTGCACATCTGTGAATATTCCCTGAAGGAGGAGGAGGGAAATCAATAGATGTAGCAAAAATGTTCCAAAAAAACAAAACAAAAAGAAGGCAGTGGGAGAAATTTTGAGGTAGAGGAAACTGTGTTTTGGTACAGAAACTTTCTGGTTCCGTCTGCTTCTGATCACTTGCTCTGAGTTTTCTCAGAGCAGACAGAAATGATTTGTGGTTTTTCTTTCCTGGATTCGGAGATGGAAGGCAGTAGAAGACACTTTTCTTTTGAATAAAGGAATCTAAGTGGGAATGAAATCTTCTTTTGTGTCTTTTATTTGGATTGTTATCTAAGCAAGTGAGAGGGTGTGCCTTCAGTTTGGGGTGAGGGTTTCCTGTGCTGCTTCTCTCACAGGTCCTGTTAATTCTTAGTGCACTAAGCTTTGTGCTGGGGCTTCAATATGAGGTGTCAGCACATTCTGTCAATGTAAGGTCACTCCCTGTTGTATATTCCCAAGTTTCCTCTTGTAATGTTGCAGAGGAAGCTCTGTTCCCCTATTTCAGTACTCCCTTACGCTGGGGCAGTGTTTTTAGGAAGCAGGAAGTGCCAGGTAAGCTTTACTGTCTCTTTGTGGTCACCCTGAGAGCACATCCCTCTAAATCTTGTGAGTTCAGAGAGACTTTGTTATCCAGAGGGATCTTTGTAGATTCTTGTCTGCAGCATTTCTTGACTGGTGCTCAAATTTCAGTACCAACTGTGGTTCATTTTTTGCATACATTTCACTGGTCCCCTTTTATTATCACCTTTGCATTTGCCCTGAAGTCTGAGCTGCTCATAGTGCTGAGCTTCTGCTTTCCTTCTGTTTTTCCCATCCTTTTACACACAGACATTTTATTCATGTAGTCCCTTCTGTTTGCTATTTGTCTTCCTTGCATAAAATCCAAGTGCTGCTTAGTTTTTGGATGCATTGTAGCTGCAACCCCCAACCTACCTTTTAAGCTGTAAGCATGACTAAGGACAACAAGGCAGTATTTATTTTGCTTGTTCCTTCCATTGTGTTTATATTCATTTATTATCCTGTCTTTTAAATGGAAGGTGTTCTGTGCAGCTGCTGACTCTCTCCTCTGTCTCATAAAACTTCTCAGATACTTGGGGCTATAAAAACCTAGTTGTAATCTGGTTTGGGATTTTCTTTAGAGATTTGTTATCTGTGTGCTACCCATAAAAAATGTGTTAAAATAATTTAATTTATGGTGAATTTTTGTTCATTTCTCTGCAGTAGTTCCTGCAGCCAGGTAGGATATCTGCTTAGTGAAGAATTGCTTGTCTCTTCAGTGTGTGGATGTGCATCTTTATCACCTCAACTTCCTTTGTGTGTTTTCTTATTACTGGCTTTTTGTGTTCAGGAAAACACAATTTTTTCTGAAGCTGAGGGTCTGCCTGTGCTACAGGAACCAGAGACCAGCAAAAGCAGCACATCATGATGAGTAGGGTTAAATTTTGGGATACCCTGCAGTAGGATGGTATCAAAAAGGGACTGAGACCATTAAAGGAAGAAAAATACATTTTAGTTTATTAATACCACATTTGATTCAAAAAGTCTAAGAGAGAAGTTGCTGGAAACATGGAGAATATCCTACAAAAGTTTTGATATGCCTTTGTCCTGCTCTTGTACTTTTCCAAAGGCATCTGCCTTGGCTGCTGTTGAAGGCAGAATGCTGGGCTAGATTAGATTTGGTCTGACCCAGAGTGACTGCTGAGAACAGGGTTTTTTTGAGGAATAGCAACAGGCTTTATAAAATGGAATATTTGTGCACTCAGTGCAAAGTGTGGTGATGTACAAATGTTAACAATGTAGGTGGGTGTTCAGGAAATCCATCTTGTGCATGACAAAGACAGTTAAGTTTCTGTACACCAGGAATATTCAAATACGGTGCAAATTATCGACAGAGCAAATTCACTGTGCTTCAGAACCTGCTGGGTAAGTCACCTTACCCTGCACAACATAACGTGGGTTTAATTCACCAACTGTTTAAATGTGACATTCTTCACAAGGCAGCCTCAGCACTCGAACCTTTGGCGCATGTTAAATTTTAATGGAACATCTTCGATTAAAATGAAGCTTTTGGAGCTCACACTGTTTATATGCAAAAAATGGTTATCGTCATAAAAATCCCAGGAGGGGAGCAGAAAAATGCAATAAAATTTCACACTGTTTAATGTTCATCACCCTCGGGTATCCAGTAGATTTCCACTAACTAAATGTGAATTCCATTTGCTTTAGTAGCTGGATCTGCTTTATCAGCCAGCTTGCTTGTGCTGCTGCCCATGGAGTCTGTTAGGAGCATCTTCTTTTGAAATGCCTTTGTATTTCTTCAGATTTCTCTCATTAAGAAATGCTGCTCAGTTAAGTGAAGTGGTTTATTTCCAGTGGCATGTCTGAACATCTTCCGTGGGTTTGTTTGATCAGTTCTTGGCTGCTTTTCCTCCTTAGCTCTGCACACAAGTTGCTTTGTGGCAGGGCTGTAAGGAAGCACAAGTGCAGTTCTTTGCTCTGCATTCCCTCCTCATCCCTACTAGGTTGGTAAATCACAGCCATTTATTGGGAAATCTAATACATGGCTCAGCCCCATAAGGTTAATCTGTTTTATCTGATAAAATACACTGGGGGCTATTACCTGCCAACCTTGACCACAGGTTACTGACAGTGCTGAGGTTATCAGAAAACTGCTGATTGTTGTTTTTGGCTTTGTCATCCTGATTCAAAATCTCCCCCCTCCTCTGTGTCCTGGGCTCCTCTGCCAGGACTTGTGTCCAGATTTCCCTTTGCAAAGAAGATGATGCATCAGGATGGGTGGAAAATACAAAATGCCTCCGAAGATATTTGCACCTGATTTCCACCTTGGCTTCCCCTTTGGAAACCACAGGCACTGCCTGTTGTCTCCAGCACTGCTCCCTCTGTACAGGCAGGGAATAACTGATTTCCCCATCCATAACACGGGAGCAGAACCAATTGGTTTTGTCTTCTTTCATTTCTCTTTTGTTGTCTGAAATTAAGGTGATTTTTCCCTCTGAGCTGGCTCTTCTGCAGACCTGTATCTCTCATTTATTGTATTCTTGCACTGAGGCTACTGATACTGAGAGAAAACTTTGCTCTGTCTTCTTTCTGACAGTTCTTTTATGACAATTCTTGGGCTTTTGGGAGATGTGGTTCTTTTTACTCTCTTTTTGAGAGGAGATACTGTTTGTGCCTGAAGGTTCTGTTAAGAAATGTCTGGGTTTTCAGTCTGCTGCGTGTCTATAGGTACCCACATAGATCCTAGGGCCAGATTTTTTGCATGTTTATCATATAAACAATGTACATAAGAAGCATTGTGACATTCTTACTAAATACAGTGTTGTACAGATGAGTAATAGAGGTACAGGGGAGGTTAAATGAGTTGCCTGAGGTGAAGCTGAAAGCCTGAGGCTCAGTGTGGCTTTGAACTTAGATCTGCTGAATCCTAGATAAGAGCCCTAACCTGTTAATTTTTCTTCTTAGATCTGCTCCTGCTGCAATTAATTTATAACTGTATCATCAAATGCAAAATATTTCAATGGCTAAACACAAAAGAGTTGTTTTATCAATTTTTAGATGGAATTTACTTTTAAGAACTGGACAACCACGAATAAATATTTTCAAAGTATTATGGAAAGTGGAAAATATATTGCTTTCAAGCCTTTAGTCTGTCTTCAGGCTAAAGATATCCCCATTTCTAACTGTGCACACCCAGTTTCATGGGAGATTTTATATCCTGTTTTGATTTCTTGAGATTGAAGGTGACCACTTGGCAGAGGCCTCTCTCCCATGGTGACTGAAAGCTTGTTCTATCCTTTGGACAAGGACATGCAGTGATAGGACAAGGGAGGATGGCTTTAAACTGAAGAATGGTAGGTTTAGAAGAAATAAAGAAGGGAAGAGGAAGAAATTCTTCCCTGTGAGGGTGGGGAGGCCCTGGCACAGGTTGCCCAGAGAAGCTGTGGCTGCCCCATCCCTGGCAGTGTCCAAGGCCAGGTTGGACGGGGCTTGGAGCCACCTGGGATAGTGGAAGGTGTCCCTGCCCATGGCAAGGGGTGGGACTGGTTGGTCTTTAAGGTCCTTTCCAACCCAAACCATTCCATGATCCCATGCTCCACTGGATTGTTGGATCCAAAAAAGTGATAGGTCATTCTAAGATGGATTAAACAGCCAACACTGTTGTTTAGCACTTTACTTTTACCAAGTGATTTTCCCTTTGAAGTGGGTTTTTATTTGTTTCTTTATTTTTACAGAATGAATTTCTTTGCTTCCTCAGTTTAACTTTGATGTAAATTCCTTATCTCCTGAAGCTTCAGCAGGTAATTGGCTGAGACTTGACTCTAGCAGCCCATAGCTCAGGGTGCTCCTGAGTGGCTTCTCATGGATTGCATTTTAAGGATTTTTTTTTTTGTAAAGCAAGTCACCTCTGCTGGTATTTGGGATTTGGGACATTTGAATAGGAAATGGTGGATATATTTGTGGTATTTTTTAGGGAAGCATACACAAGCTTTTGCCTGTGCTGCAAGATGACCAGAGCCCATTTAGTACTGCAGGGAGATTCCTTCCTTAACACACCTTGTTTCTCAGAACATGGCCTGCTGGATCCAGTATGGTAACAGTCACTGTGGAAAGCTTCAGCTCAGGCTGCAGGTGAAATGCCTGTTTGACTGCCTTCAAAATACTATGGAAGTATTTACAATATTTTGCAATATTGGGAGTCTTGGTACTGACTTTTCACTGTTCAGAATGAAATTATGTAATAGATGCTGGAGGCTTAAATTTCTTAATTGTCCCTATGAATCAGCTTATTTTTATAATTACTGTCTGTGTGTCAAAAATATATTACTGGAAATAGAGTATCAAAGATCCTTTTCCCATTTGAATGAGCATTACTAGCAGCTGTCATGTATAGTGTAAAAACTACAGAGGTAATTTAGCTTGGCCCAGCATTTCTGTTCTCTCTCTGTATCAAAGTCTGCCAGTTCAGCCTCATTTTCCTTGCAATGGGATTATGTACTTTCTTACTTATGTTTGGGTAGAGGATGAAATTCTTCAGCCTTTGTTCAGTCCGTGGAGCTTCCAAGGTGTTGTGGTCTGAAGCAAGAGATTTGCAGCTGAGTTTAGTTAGAAATGACTCCTGGTTGCTCACAGAGTCACCATAATGACTCTGTTTGGATTTTAATGCCCTTGCACCTCAGCTCCCTGCATGGAAATAATGTGCTGTTTCACAAAGATGAAAGGGGAAGAAAATGGTTTTGTAATGTTTCTCCAAGAGGTTCTCCTTGAAAAATGAAATGAGGAATTTGTGAATATGAAGGGCTCTTAGCATTTTGGCATAAAATGGCTTTTTGTCTCATTTTAAGGGGGGGGGGGGCTGCATTGCACTGTCTGACCATGAGAAATGTAAAAAAGAGAATTCCTGAATCTGTCTATTGTAAAGTTTGAATTCAAACCTGGTTCTGTGTTCATTTGGAAAGTAAAAACATTGGATCTGGACTGTTTCTCACAGGTTAACTATGACGTGGCAAGAACCCGACAAATTTGGAGTTTTTTTGCTTCCAGTTTCAATCACCTCATCATTTTTTTTCATGTGCAGAAAAAGTAATTTGAGGGAAAAAAATTAATAAAAAAGGGGCAAGACCATCAAGTTCTGTGAGTAAATCATTAGGACAGAACTAACTGGGGGCCATGGATCTTGGTGTTACTGCCCTGGCCCTTGCATGCAGAGTTACGTGCCCTGCAGGCTGCGTGTTGTGGCCGTGGCTGCTGCCAGCCCAGAGCAGGTTGCTCACAGGAGAGCATCACTTCACACCTTTTACCCCCAAAAAGCTCCCTTTTGAGTTTGCTGGATTGCTACAGAAATACAGGGGATTAGCTCTGTTCTTGCCAGCTCAGGTAAAGCCCTTAATCAGGAAGCTTTGAAATGGATCCCTAAGAATTGTGCTTCCAACCACCTGATCCGAGTCCTGCTGGGTTACCTGGCCAGGAGAGGCTCTGGCAGGGAGAAACTGCCACGAGCACAGCCAGAGATAACCCAAAATGATGGGAACAGCCCAGCCACCAGCCAGGCCAGGCTGTAGGTATAACACAGAGTACATTTCCCCTTTCACACTCATTTTTCCCACATCCAAACAACGTCCCGGATTGGATTCAAAGGGTCGCCATCTAATTCCCTTAATTGCTGTGACTCAGAGGCAGTTTTGGAAATGTCTTCTGGAGTCAGCACACTGTGGTGCCTGCCTTTGCTTTTCAGGCTTAATGTACCTTGGATGGAAGCAAAGCAAAGATTATTTCTTTGTGTGTAAACACAAATAATGTTTTCTTTGGTGTTTGCACACAAATGTGTGAGGCTGAATGCCGTCGGTGGGGCTCCGTGTGTGGAGTGGTTTTGTTTGAGTGTTACTGCAAGCTTACAGTTGATTGAAAACTTCAATTTCCTCTTTGCTAAGCTGTACTGTTACACATAAACGTAATACTTGAAAAGATGACTTTCTGTGCATATGTATATACATGCAAACTTCAGATTAGAGAGTAAAATGTATAATTAAACTAACATTCAATGTTTAAGGCACTCAGCCAGCAGCCTTCTGGTTATGGATGTATTTCTAAGTTGGACAGGTCAGCAGATGGAACAGCTACTACAATTTTTGTAGTATTTTTTCTCACCAGTCAAACTCTCCACTGCACAGGGGCTAGGGAATGAATACATTTGGGGACTATTCAGAATAGAGGGTGGAAAATGCCAGGTTCTAGTCTCAATTCCAGGCACAAACCAGTTTCAGGACAGCTGGAAGTTTCCACCGAAATTATGCATTATGAAATTAATTTACATTCCTCTGGTTAATTAGCACTACTATCCACAGCAATTTTCCACAGGAAATTTTCACTCTTGTTCCTGAGCCGTGTCTGCAGGCAGTGTAAAACTGCACAGACCACGTGTGTGTCAGGGGACCCTCCCAAGCACGTGAGCTCTGAATTTAATGGATTTTAAAATACTTTAAGAAGGGACGTGGCTGGATGAGAAATGTCAGTGTCTCCTGCGAACCAGTTTGGGCTGAATGTTCATCTGAATTGTTCTGAGGAAAGGCAACCCACCCCAGCACGTCTCCTGTACACAACACATGAGAGAGTGGAAAACGCCTGCTTGAGATACAACCTTTGCTTGAAGATTAGAATAGAAACTAATCTGCTCAGCTGTTCTTTAAGAGCAGACTAAGATTTGTATTAATACAGTC
Organism: Orthonyx spaldingii; assembly: GCA_013397795.1. Taxonomy (NCBI): domain Eukaryota; kingdom Metazoa; phylum Chordata; class Aves; order Passeriformes; family Orthonychidae; genus Orthonyx; species Orthonyx spaldingii. The sequence goes on along the minus strand of VZTJ01000306.1, from coordinate 3,366,038 downwards.
ACAGCTGATGGGACCCAGGGGAGAGCAAACAGGAGCCTGAGAGCCTACCTTTAAAACAGTAAATTGGATGTTCCTAAAGGCAAGACATTTACAGCTATTATAGTGTCATATTTATTTGTGGTCTCATTTTCCTTGCACTTGCATTTAGATCTACTACTGTGTTATTAGATGTGATATAAGTTGGTTTTGCCCTGTTTTTGGAGGCATTGGGTTTTCAGATTGTTTTTTAAAAATGCAGGGCTACCAGCAGAAATTCGTATTTGATGACACTCAATATTTGTGACATTTTTTTAAAAAAATCAATGCACACTGAATCTTGTGCAAAACCACACTAATTTCTTCTAATGAAACTGTAAGGCTGACACCTGTAATATTCTCAGCAATCCAGATTTTACCTTTTGGGGTCAGAACTCCACTGCACACGGTGCTGGTAACTTGTGCTGCCTAGAATTTCTGCCTGGCCCTCACTTGGAAAGATGGTGAGAATAACCACAATTAGTTGATGTCAAATTGATCTAGGTTTTCAGGATTCAGCAGGGAATCTCATGAAGGCAAGCAAAGATTGTTCAGGCATCTGCATGGATTAGTTTTTCTCTTTTCAGGGCTCTCTCCTGGCTGCGAGATTTGTCTTGGGATGTCAGTGGAGACAGGCACTGCAGTTAGCTTTATATAAATAAATTTGATCTTATTTAACACAAATACTTGCGATGTTTTTATAGGAGCTTGAAGAAAAAGGGGAATAAGTACTGGAAGTTGTTTGAATATTCGAATATTGGTACTCTGCTTTTGGTATTTTTCGTGGACTGAAAGCGGTGCCTCTGCTCGTGTCACTGCCCTGCTCTGCACCAGCTCAAACCTTCCAAGTGCTAAACCCACATTTTCTACTTAACAACTTGGTGTAACACCTCATAGGAAGCTTATCATTGCTTGTTGAAACTGAATTGCCAGCAGTTTTCTTAGGGAATTCAAAAGAATTTTAAAAAAGCCCCAGCAATATGAAAATTAAAATCCGGGAACATGCCAGTCTAGGCCACGCAGTCTGCAACCTGGGTTTGTGCCCCACATTTGAAATAAATGCTGAGGACCTGGTTAAATTTAGTCCTCAGTTTGGGGCAGAACTGAACTTCTTTCTCTTATGTGCCTTAGGTTAAAGCAGTTGTATTTTATGTTACAGCTTTGGAGGAAATAAACACTGGATACCAAAATAAGCCAGTAGTAGGTCCATGGGCTCAGAGAGGTGAGGTGCCTCACAACCAAAGGAAAATTCCATACATTTGGTATTGTACAAATGTTTCCTGAATTACTGGTATGTCACAAGACATTATTCTTGGACTGTGTCTAAAAGTCAGGCATTGCTTTGTGCATTCAGTCATGGTTGTTATTCTCTGATAGTTTCACAGGAGTTCTGGTTATCATGCGGTTAACTCGGGAAAGGATATGTTTTGGTTTCAGATACAATCTTATATTTCAGTATAATAATACTTTAATTCAACCTTTAAAAAGCCCCTCTGAGGAGCTGACATACAATACCTTTTTGCTCAGCCTTTGTTCTGTGGATGGTGGTGGTAGAAAACCAAATATAAGTTTCTCCTCTGTTTTAGAAATATCCACTTGCCCACATAATCTTTTGTAAGAGTTCTGTGTGCTCTAGTTAACAGTGGTGGTTTGAAAGTTCAATGCAATGTAAATGTTGGATTGTGCCTTCATTCTCTTTAATTCCAAAGCTTTTATCCCATATACTGCACCACAAATGGATGAACTATTTCCCAAATCCAATTAAAAAAAAGACAGATGAACTCGTGAAACTGGTTTTATTCTGTAAACACTACTGGTAAAATACAAACATTAATTCTTTTTAAAAGGATTCTTTAATCGATAGAAATGTTTCTATGCATTTTTTATAAAACTATTAAAATAGTCATTTCCCATGACTGTCCTGCCTTAATAGAAACACAAATATTGGAACACCAAGGTCCTGAAAATGAGAGCTTGAACAGCCTTGGAATGAATTGGTTATTGTTGTCTAGAACTAGAGAAGGGTCAGAAAAATACTGATGAAATCAGCTAGATTAGGGTTTTAAAATATTCCTGTATGAAGTTTGTCGTAAGCAATTACAGGCTTATGGATTTTCAAATCATTCTCGGGTTGTTAAATGTGTAAATGCTATCAGTAGCTAATAGTTGGAGCCATGGAATCAATTATCTCTAAATAGATTAATGAATTCAACTAAAATTGATTGACTGTGTGTTCCATTGAGTTAAGCGATTCCAAGTAGACTGGTCAATAAATACTCACTTTGAGATACTAACAATGTCATAAAATTAGCTAAAGATCAGAAAATATTTACTCTTTTGGGCATGCATGCTATTAAAGCATGATGCCCTACAGTGCAGAATATTTGGATACTTTACCAGATTTCAGGTTTTGTTGTTTACTGGTTTTATTCAATTTGAGAAGAACTTTGAACAGCCACAACATCAAAGAAAAACCTCTCCCAGGTTAGCAGTCTGTCAGTTCAGGCACTGTACGTGCACAAAATAGCTTCTGTAAAATCCTGATGGTTTTGTGTGTGTCTTTACTCTCCTGTTGTTTTTTATTGTCTTGCTTGCTTGCTTGGGTTTTCTTAATTATTATTCCTGTTTTCTTGGGGTTTTTTTTCATTAATTGAAAGATTAAAGAATGAAGGCCATATAGAGTTGCTGTGCTAGTTATCTTTTCTATATAACCTCATGTATCTGTAGCAATTATAAAGCCTGGGAAGCACTTGCTGGCTGTTCCTGGCCTACACCTGCATACAAAGAAGCCCCTGCAAATATCCTTTGGTTTGGAACATCACTTGTAGCTGGTGCAGCTGCTCTGTGCATCACCAATGACATTCAGCCCACAAGGAACTCTGCTGGCATTCAAGGGTGGCATTGTTGCTCTTGATGGAGTGAGATATTCTCTGTATTCTTACAAGCTTCTTGTGAATTTGCAATAAAATTGTCAGTTTTCTGCTTGAATTCCATTTTAAAGTTTTTTAGAAAAATACTTTTTTTCCCCCCCTCACTGTGCTGATGGATTTGGTGAGAGGGTTTGCTTAACGTATTTGTGCAAAATTGACAAGAATTTCGACAATTGCAAATTATTTTTTGCACTGCTTTCTGTTAATAAATCCACCTAGACTAATACTCCAATGGTGTTGTTATTGCAGTATTGACTGTTTGAATCAAAGTCCTTATGGTAACGATGGATTCCTCATTTTCAGCAAAATCCTTGCTTAGCTTTGCCTTATGCTGCTAAAAGCTGACTTACACAACCTACTAGTAAGATAATTTATTGTGTCTTGCCTGTTGATGTTTCTTCATCCTTCAGTAAACTTTGTTTTCTGTACTCTTGCATGAAATCTGGGGAAAAATTCCACCCCTTTTTCTGGGCCACTGGGTACATTCCTGCTGAAATACCTGGAGTAACCAAAGCGGCTGCGACTTGTAAATTCTTCTGCCTCAGAGTGAATTAAATGACAAAGGAAAGAGATGCCAAAAATGGATTCTTGATCACTGCTTTCTTCTTTCAAAAGAGTAGAAAGGATAGAAAAATTCCCTGTCTGAAGATAATCCCTGCTGGAAGTTAGATCCGGGATCACACGTGTTGGGAGTGTTTCAGCAAGCAGTGACAGAACTCACGAGTCTCGGATTTTACTCAGACCAACGCCTTCCTTCCCCTTTTGTTGTCATCCCAGAGATCTAATAGACTCTTGAATAAAGGGTACAAAATTGTTTCTTCTTTTACATTTAGTTCTTCACCTTTCTTGCTTCGTTGAAAGCTGTTTTTGTGATCTGCATTCGTGTTACCGTTTGTTCCCATGGGAGTGATTAGATGGTGCCAAAGCACAGAGAGCAGAGTCCTTGAAGCAGCTGAATGGGAAAGACACTTTACTATGAGAAAAGTGCCCTGGGACATGAATTGCTTTAATTAAAACCTTCAGGCAAAAGTTACAAGTCTCAGAGTACATCTCATGTAAATCAGATGGCAGTTCCTTACTGTTTTTTAATGTTGTTTGATGTGTATTACAGTTGAGCAAATCTGTTTTGGAGCAGTTATACACCTACAGTATAAATCTGTATTTTCATATTGCCCTAAAGATGTTAAGAAGCCTTTTTATGCACAAGGGTCAGAGCCCCCAAAGCAGCATTCTGTGTGTGAGAGCAACAGTTGGAGGCTAAACACTGTTAAATTGACTGTTAAAAGAAGTGATCGTGCAGGAACTTTCGAAGTGGGAGTCTCTCTAATGGATTGCAGAAGTAAACAGGTTTCTCCAAGACCTCCTGTGATTATACACACAGGAAAAGCCCCATCAGAGAGATCAGACAGCATTTAAAAGTATTTTAAAAATTAATACTTGCAACCCTTGCAATGCTACATAGAATAAAACAGTACAGACATTCTTCTTTAATATGCATTGATGAGTACTGTGCTCTTCTCTCTCTCTATAGATGTATTTAGACACTGCACATATAACTGTATATACATTTCAGGTGCAGGAATTGGCTAAGTCTCTGCCAGCAGTGAGATGCCGAGTTTTTATCTGAGGGTTTCTACTCAATATCCCACTGAGGCCGTGGTTCCCTGTCATGCCTCCAGTTGCACTGGAGAGCAAAACACCCCCTCTCCACATCATCTCCCCCAGCTGTAGTGCCTGATACTAAACCTAGGAATAATGACAAAAATGATTCCTTATTAATAAGTTAACCTAGACAATATAAGGCATGACTTCTTCTGTCTGATGGCATCTGAGTTGATGTGTATTTCCCTTCCAGAGAAAAAGAAAATCCTGCACAGAATAGCCATGGGGTTCTCTTTATAAGATGTCTGCTTGTGCTTAAGTGGGCTGATGGTAGATTGGAAGCATTTCATTGCTGCTGATGGCAAAGTGATACTTCATACTTCACTGGAGATTTCTGAACTCTATCGGTCCTTTACTGCTTGCAGTCAGCATGGCTTAGCAGTTGAAGATCAAGGCTAGAAATAAAATAAATTTTTAAAAAAAGGAGGAGGGAAAATTTCAATCCTGCCTCTCAGGAGTTTCTCTGCTTGGCAGTGGAAAGTGTGGAAAGTGTGTTCCCCTTCTGCATTAATATTCTGTTGTTACCAAAATGGCTGCACCTGCCTTCCTTAAAGAGTGAGAAACAGGCAAATACTCTGACACTATCTGGATAAATGAAATTTCATTTGGATATTTTAGTTTAATGTGCAGGTGCCCATCAGCATGGCACTTTATATCTTCAAATGCTGTACCACTAAGTGTCATCATTAGCACACAGGCAAACTAAACTTATTTGTCCCCAGTGTATTCTCATCCTCATTAACATCCCAGATATTTGCTTTGTGAATTTCCTCTATCAAAACTCCTAGGTTGTCCTCTGCTGCCACAAAATCCTTCAATTGCCTTTCTTTGGACATCTGGTGGTATTAATTGTGTGGTGGACCTCAGACAAGAATATTCTGCCCAGTTACATTTCTGGCTACTGGTGTGGCAGCAAGTATTATTAGCAGTTATTGTTGGGTATTGATTTGCATTTTCAAGCTGCCTTTCATCGAAGACCATTAATGAGCCATGTAGTGATCGGTTTCTTTTTCAGCAGCTTCAGTATTGATGTAAGCAAACTCACAACCACCAGGGAGATGTCCCAAAATAGGGATCCTGGTGTTTTGCTGTGTGTCCCACTGGCAGCAGGCTGTTCTGTGGTTGGGGCTGGTGGTGGGATTTAGGTACAAGCTGGGGGCTCTGCTTAATTTTGGTTGTGCCTGCACTGCTTCCTTGTGACGGAAGATGCCTTCAGGGTGTGAATATTGGTGTAGTCTCTGCCCCAGGCACGGATAAGGTCATCGATTTATGGTTCATAGCCTGATAAGGCTCTTCCTCTCTTGTTGTAGACGAGCTGGGTCATCAGGTCCCACGTCCTCCAGTTCTGTGGATCCTGTGGCTGAGGGAACACGGTGTTGTTCTTGCCTCTGGTGAGAGAGGGGAGTTTGTACAGGAGATTTGCTCAGTACCTTGCTGTGCTGTGTAAGCAAAGAATCCTTCTATCAATTCATACAAGAACTAACCCTGCCTTTTTAAAGGTCATTTCTGTCTCAGTCAGCTCTTAAAGTTCAAGAGGAAATAAACTGCTTAGAGTTGGCATTTTTCAAGTCAAGTGTCAGCTTTTCAAGCCCCCGAGCCAGTGAATGCGGAGGAAGGAGAGATTAATAAGTGAGCTGCTTGCTTGATACAGTGATTGTGCAGAAACGTTCCCTTTTTTCTTTCCTCTTTATGGGACTTGGGAATGAACATCATTGAAATATCTTACTTTCTCCTTTTCTCTTTGCAATGCAAAAGTACCCAAAGCTCTTTAGAAGTGCTTCTTGTCTCATTAGTCCAGTGACAGCGAGTGGAGAGTTTGTCAGCTCCACTGAAGTAGGACACAAGGAACGTTTTATGACATTGCCAATACCTAAAAGCTCCTTTAACCAGAGATTCTTATTATCCAGTGGGAACAAAACGCTCTCTCAGAAAGCAGCCAAGGGCTGAAGTCTCCAAGCAGGTGCCTGCCCTTAACTGCATTGACGCCTTTTCCCATGCAGGAGATGGAGGATCGATGAGGAAATAACCAGGAGGAATGGGCTGTATTAATCAGGTACAGTGCAGGCAGCAGGGGAGATGATGAGGGGAGGCAGGTGGCAATCGAAGAAGTGCTGAGCACAGCCCATCAATTGGCTGCCAAAGTGCCTCTATCGAGCGTGGGGGACGTGGGCTGGGGGGACCAGCTCTAATTGTGCTGATGGGCAGCTCCAGAGAGAGCGAGCTGTGTCTCCCACATACTGCCTTGGGGTTTTACTTTCGGTCTTGGCAGCTTTGTCTTGTCAATTTGTTTTGCTGGCCCACCTAAACTCTCATTGAAGGTTTTCTTCTTTCCTTCGCAAAGGAGTTTGCAGAAATAGACACGTTAGTGGCATTGTCGTGCTTTGCTTTAAATAAAGCGCCGTGGTAAGAACAGTTTTTGAAAGTGATAGATAAATCAGCCTTGCCAAGTATCTCTGCATGGTTACCCTCTCCCTGGAAGTGTTCAAGCCAGGTTGGATGGGGTTCTGACAGCCTGGTCTAGTGGAAAGTGTCCCCGCTGATGGCAGGGAGGTTGGAATGAGATGATCTTTAATGTCCCTTGTAACCCAAACCATTCCGTGATTCTGTCATATTCCAGACCATATGATGTCGTGCTCTGCTGGGGTTAAACCAAGACAGTGGTGAATTATGGTGCCACAGTGCTGAGGGCAGAAACTTCTCCCAACACCTGTTGAATCCATGCTGGACTCTCATCCTGCCCCTCCAACATGGAGCTGGTTGATGCAGGATTTGTGGTGCCAGCTGGCTGACACCAGATTACATTGAGCAGAGCATTTCTTTTATGAGTGATACTGAAACAAGACGATTTGGTTGCCATGTCTTTAAATTCATTTCCTTGGCACAGCTTCACCACAAAATAAGGATCTGACTTGTCTGTTCATCTAGTGATTTTGAAACCTGAAACTGCTGTATAAAGGCTATTTACATGTCCACCTAGCTGGTTTCTCTACAAGTATTCATGACAAAAAGATTGCATTGAATGTACCATTGTTTTATTAAACACTTAAAAATATTGATGCAGAAGAATTGATGTAACAGGGCTATAAATGCAGTTATTCTGGCCCTTCGCCTTCCATGGTGACAGCTTTATTCCCCTTGCCTTGTATTGGTTTATGGGTCCTTTGACCTAATTTTGGGGATAAAAATTAGAGGAAGATAGGTCTCTGTGCCCTGCATGTAAACCCTAACGATGTCAATAGTCCAGTGGAAGACTGAACTAGTGCTCTGGGTTTCTAGGTGAAACAGAGAAAACAAACATGAACAGGATGTTTTAGGAATGAGGTTAGCAGGACTTCATAGTAACTCTGATTTGGGCATATTCTTTCCATGGGGAAAAATTACAGCTTGGAAACAGGGTCTGAGGAAGCCTTTTGTCTCTGCTCAGCTGCCCAGACACACCAGCTCTGCATATTCCTTGGGTTTATGGAGAGAGGAGCAGCAGAGCCACTGCAGGAGGAATGGCAGATATTCCTGGTGTGACAGTCGAGCTTGGAAAGATCCCAGTTTCTGTAGTCTCATTATCTGACACCAGATGGCTGGAGACCAGCTCTTCTCTGCTTTGTGGGTCTGCCTGTGCTTATGTACATGCCCAAAATGGATGTGTATGAGAACGTCAAATAGTAAAATTGGGATGAAGCTTACCCCATAGTGGATGTTTTTGGTGCAGTTTTAGCTAACTCTACTGTTTTGCCTCATTCATGTTTTAGATATGTGTTTTTGCTTTTGTGTTTTGGGGTGTTTTTTTTGGTTTTTAAAAAATATTTTAAAGTACTGTTTTCCCCATGAGGAAAATAGGTACTTGAAAGGCAAGATCAGGGTTGCAAGGTGAAGCTCTCAGGGACAGGAAATCCCAAATTCAAGTCACCTGACACCTCCTTAGTCTGGTTTCCTATAGCATGCAGCATTCTTGTTTCACTTGGCAGAGATGGCAGATTATGTTGACTTTATGAGCAGCTATTAATGCTTTTCTCCAGAGAAATTTAATAATTTATTAGTTATTTCTTATGCTAGTCCTGTTATACCAGATGTAAACCGAGGAGAACGTGTAGCCTTATTTTTGGAGATGCCAATATGGAATATTTAGAACATGTGCTTTCAAAACACTTCCCCAAGGCTTCATATGGCCTGAGTAGCTGCTGCTGATTTCAGCAGCAGTGTCAGTGCCCAGCACTGGAGCTCAGCACCAAGGGCTGCCCAATGACCAAGCACCAAGGACTGCTTTGAAAAGGTCGTGGTATCACCAGGAGCTCTGGCAGAGGCAAGAATTGGAACCAGATTATTTTGGGAGACTTCCAATTGCCTTAATGTGAGACCATTCTCTTCAAGTGATTTCTATGCTTCATTAATCTTCCAAATTCTGCAGCAAATGAGGCAGAGATCCTGCAGAAAACAGATGCAGTTAGCAGTGAATCCTGATTTGTTGTTAGAGCATGGTAGAAAAGATCCTACACTACCATGTCGGGTTGTTTGTGCCCAAAGATATGGTGGCACTTGGAAAATCCATGGTTACAGATCAGGTTACTTGGTCATGGAATTTTTAAGATCTTTGTAGACTTAATATGCATATCCAAGATCCCATATTGTGGATTTGAGGATTAGTAGGTCTCTCACAACGCTGTGCTTAATATGGCTTGGATCCTGGTAGACTGCCTTGACACAAGCTGAGTCAAAGAAGGTGGGAGGCAGATATGAGATGGAGTTAAATTGGTGCTTGTGAGAAAGAAAAGCCAAGAGCAGCAGTCTGGCAGGGTGCTTGTCACAGATAGCTGAGTGACTTTGCAGTCATTCCTTTGCTTTTATCTGTGCCAGTGTCCCATGGGTAAATGCCAGGGGGTAGCACTTAATTGTTTGGGTTTATTTGTTGTCAACAAGTAACATTACGAATTCTCTTCTGAGTCCCTAGTGAAAATCGAGACAACCTTTCGTCACGTAACCTGGAGGGGTTTTCACTGACAAGAGCCTGATGCTGAAATGCTGAGCCACAGCTTTGGGTTTTAGTCAGAGTTATGGTGGAGGTCCGTCACCGAATTGTTCTGCAAGAAATATTTTAGACAATTGTTTTCTGTAAATTTGTTCAGGTAGTCTTAGATTCAGATATTAAAAAAAAAAAAGTGACTGAGCAGTAATATACAAACCTCATTTCAATCCTCATTTCACTGTGGAGTGCTGTAATGCACATTGGAAATGAGGTCTCATTGGAAAAGGTAATTTGAAACAGATCCGCAGAACCTTCACAAAGCTGTAATGAGTCACCAGTCTGTGAGGACTCACTTGCTATATTGCAGTGGAGGGTTTAATGTTTTGTTTTTCTCATCCAAACACTTTGACCCTTCTTATTTTATTAAGATAAGCCATTATCTAACTGTCAAGAGCCTAGAATTTCAGCAGATTTGTTTGCTGACAGGTTGGTTCAGCACGACCATTCTCCCACTCATTTCTTTCACCACTTCAAGCAAATTCTCCTTTTTTTCACTCCTCTTTATCAGTTCTTTATTCTTTTGAGCTCCTCAGGTCTCATGCTATTCCCAGATGACTTTCCCGCTCTCTTGATAAGTGTTGGTTGGAATGTGTAACAGAAATTGGAAATATTCTTAGTCACTCATGGTGTTCATGTTACCAGTTGCCCGTGTGCTGTGGCTCTGCTGGAGAGTTGTCCTGGTGACTTTACAGCTTACTGGGAGGGAGAAGAGTTGTTGTGTGCACTTTATAAAGCACATAATGCTGGGTTAGGTTGAGAAAACCGTTCAATGCCTTCACTTGTGACTGTCCAACAAACGGAAATCCTTGGGATGTGTGTTTGGGGCTGAGTAGTGGGGAAGGACAAAGGTAGGAGCTTAATCCCTATAGTGAGTGAGCAGCAGAAAACAGATTAGTACAAAAAAGAGTGAGAAGTTTGGAGTTTCTTCATCATATTTAGGCACAGCCATGAGTTCCTCCAGCCCACCAGTGTGATTATAGATTGGTAACTGGCGGGGCCAACTGCATTATTCATTCTGGTTCAGGCTGAAATGAAATCATCGAGGGCAATTTTCTGTGTCACACTTCAAGGTCAGATGAGAGTATTTATTATTCCTTCTCTGTTTATCTGTGAATGCAAATTGAATTTAGTGATTCAAATTGATGAAATGTTAGAAATATAAAACTCATCAAAGCCGACACGAAGAGAAATTACTGGGTAGAGCTGGCCAGTGACTTCACCAGCCCATGTACAGGCCTCTGTTTTGATTAGTAATTATTTCAGTCTTTGGGTTTGTTCATTCAGAGTTTTGTTTCAGTTGTTGTTTTCAAAGAAAAAAGTATAATAACACTTTGAAGCATTTAGAATTTGAATTAGATGATGTAAATTAAGCCAGCTGCAGAGAGGGTGCTTGGATCCTGGCTGGAGAAAAGGTTTCCTTTCAAAAGTCTTCCTTGGGGTTGTTTTTTTTGGGGCTCATTTGTTTGTTTTTCACTCTCCTATGGAAGTTCCTTTTCTCCAGTATTTTACTGCCTTGTGCTGGATGCTGAGAGCTGGGTGAGGGGTGATGGGGAAGGGAGCGGACATTTGGCATCTTTTGGTGCTGAAGCACCACGTGTTCCCTTACTGACAGCATCATCCACAGGCTGACCTTCCTCACTAGCCAGGGTTGTTAGGAGAGCCAAAACTAGGAGCTGCAAAGGGGACCGAATGGGAAAACCTCCTAATGAAATAATGGGAATGGAGATGTCCCCTTCCCAGCTCCCTGTAATGCATTTTGAACAGTTCAGTCAACACCTGGGCTTGGTTTGGTGGATCAGTCTGTGGTCAGAGGGCATCTCTGGGCTTCCTGTTCTCTGCAGCATAGGAAAGACACCTTAAGCTTGTTTTTATCTTGGAATGGGAGTGGAAAATCCTTTTGAGTGAATGCCCTTTTAAAATACTCCATCCTCCATAACTGCCAAATGCCACGTGCAAATAACGGTGCAGGGAGAGATGACACATGCTGTACTGGCTGTATGCTGTGTTAATCGTCACAGAGGACTCTTGGTTTTAACTCCTGCTTTTTAATTATTTGCATTTTATTAAGAACATTTAGTATTTGCTTCTCTCCAAGCACTGCAAAGGGAATCTGTTTGCTCAGGGTGCAACTGATGTCTGACTTGTTGATTCAGAACAAGAGCCATGAGCATCTGCACATACCAAAGGCCCTTAAAGATTTGTCTACATAAGCTAATATTAATTACTTTGTTTATTCAACTATCAGCTTAATTTCTCCTGTAGTCAGTTGCACTGAAGGCAGCAGCATTTTCAAGTGTAGTAAGTGCACAGCCAGCAGTGTGGCCTCAGTGGTTTTTAAATACCTGTAAAAGTTTTATTCACCAATAAATGCTTTTAGTAGAAGCTCTGGCCGTATGAACACTTCAGGTTTAGAGGCTTAGAAAAAGGACATTTATGCCTGTAGTTGTCTCACCCTTGAAATATTTTATATTCCAGAATTCAGAGATGGATGTTGGAACTATTGATGTTTCCACATAAACCGAAAGCAAACCATGGACGTTACTCATTTGTTAAGACACTGCTTTCATTCTCATCTTGATGGAGATGTGGAAGGCATGTTTAGAACTGTGACAGTGATTCTCACATGGAGTGGCTGATTAAGTGTCTGTTCAGGTAGAGCCAGCCTGGCCTGTGCATTCTGGCAGAGTTCCTGGGCTGGGCTCCTTTGGGTCGCTGCCATCAGCAAAGCCCCGTGGGCTGCACTGTGCTGACCCTGAAATGAAAGGAAGCACAGGGTGCCTGATGTGAATTTCTTTTAGTAAATCTTAACTCCTGCCAGTCAATTATGGCCACTGTACTGGGGCTGGGGCAGAAAATGTGTTATTTCTTTTCTCTAACTGCTCACTATGGTGGAACTGCGTTTCTGAGCCTGATAGTTACGCTGCTGGTTAGGGAGTAAAATTAAATACTCATGTCTCACAGATAAAACATCGTCAGCGTACCAATAAAGCTCCAAATGTCTTTCTGCTTCTTACCCATTTCATCTGGCCACACTAGCAACATAATTCTCTTTATGTTGTTCCCTCATTATAAATTCAGTTTGATTTGAGTCTTGTTTGTATGTCAGGCAGCAACGTGATGTATGATCTGTTTACTTTTGAATGATTTGTGATTTATGGAAGCCTGATGCTGATGAGTTACACAAAAGATCTTCGAGAAAATACAAGGTGTGAACCAAGAGAAAGTTTGCAGATGTTTGCTGAAGACTTGGGAGAAATAAATAGCAAGAAGAAAGCTTGTTTTCCCACCAACTCTCTGTAGACCGTTTCATGTAGTATTTTGTGCAGCAGTATTTCATGTGGCTCTCTGTGAGGCACAGTTAAGGCTTTAAATAAAATATAGCCCCTGTGATAACTTCCACTAAAGATGTTCATATGTTGTGTCATTTCTCTTTCTGAATGTAGTGAGCAAATACATAGCACAGACCTGCTGGCCCCCACAGCCCTGGTATCAGGGCAGGATTTGAGGGCAGGCGTGGGTGCTGCTGCTTCCCTATAGCCACAGTTCTGTCTGTGAAGAAGAAAAGAAGCAGAAAGAGATGCCAGTCTTATTGTCATAAAAGTTAGCACCCAAACCTCTGATTTTTGAGCTGAAATACTTGTAGCACTAAAGTCCTCTCCTCCTTCCTGATGGTCATTTTTCTGGTTTACCTGCCTTAAATGTTAAACTAGTTTAGGCAGCTCCATTCTGCAGCTGTGTTCTCAGAGCTCAAATCAGTCTTTTCAGCAGCATTTTGTAATAGATGTTTTTTCCTTGTTTAACATACAGTGGATATTTTTCTGTTTTGCCAAGCCTCGCCTTTTCTTTCCTGTGTCCTGTCCCTATTTAAGTCAGACTGTTTACATCTTCTCCCCTCTGTTTTTCCTTTTTAATTCCCATCCTGGATGGTGCTGAGGCAGATTAGGAAGAGGCTGAGGGGGGAAGTTGTCTGTGTCAGAAACTGGAGGTTGGAAGGATCCTTGAGGGAGGGCACGGGCAGGGATGTCATGCTGCTATCCACTGGACAATACAAGGCATGCTGGAGTTACCCTGTTTTTGCTTATGCCTTTGTGTTTGCTCATAAAACCTGTGGGGGAGGAACTGGAATGAAAAATAACACTTTTGTTCAGCCCTCTGTTTATCAGTTTCCAGTGTGGTTTTTGTGTGCACGTGTGGATTCATTGAGATGCCTGCGAGTTGTCAAGTTTCAGGAACGGGTGTTCCTTCATCCAAATGTCTTGCTGCAAAGCAATTTCCCTTGCTCCTTCTTGCCTCATTAGCTTCTGCATTAACCCCTTTTTCTGGGCTCTGACACGAGGCTGTTGATCGCTGCAGCGCGTTTCTCTTTCCTGCTACGCCTGTGCCACGGCACCGCCACCGTGTTTTCCCTCTGTGCTCCCTCCGTGTTCTTCCCGTCACACTCTGCTTTTCTCTTTGATGTGATCTCCTTCCTGACACTTGGCCCTGGTAGGTACACGTGTCTCATCTTCTCCCGAGCTACAACATGACCCAGACACTGTTGCTCTTCTAATTCTCGCTGTGGACCCCTTGTTTTCCTCTCAGCTTCGTGCACAGGCTGGTTCTGGCATCCTGTTTGCTTTCCCTGTTATTTTTTTTTTTTTTTTTTTTGTAACTCTGGGGTGGTAACTTGGCTACTGAAAAGATG